>PVLC010023640.1:0-25430 GCA_004027655.1 Graphiurus murinus | reverse complement strand
GGATTGAACTCAGTGGCATTCTACCTCCGAGCTACACCCCCAGCCCTATTTTTTATTCTTTCTTTCTTTATTTTATTTATTTATTTATTTATTTATTTTTGCGGTACTGGGGATTGAACTCAGGGGCATTCTTACCTCCAAGCTATACCCCCAGCCCTATTTTTTATTCTTTATTTTGAAACAAGGTCTCACTGAGTTGCAGAGGGCCTCACTAGGTAGCTGAGGCTGGCCGCAAACCCGCATCCTACAGTCTCAGCCTCCCAAATGCTGGGATTGCAAGTGTGTACCACCACGCCCAGCTCACTTTATTTTATTTTATTTTATTTTTAAAAAATTTTTTTTTGTGGTACTGGGGATTGAACTCAGGGGCATTCTACCTCCGAGCTACACCCCTAGCCCTATTTTTTATTCTTTATTTTGAAACAGGGTCTCACTAAGTTGCGGAGGGCCTCACTAGGTAGCTGAGGCTGGCCGGTCTCAGCTACCTAGTGAGTGAATGCTGGGATTACAAGCATGCGCCACCACACCCGGCTTCACTTTATTTTTTTATGTATTTATTTATTTGATGGTACTAGGAATTGAACCCAGGGGCATTCTACCTCTTAGCTATACCACAACTCTTTTTATTCTTTGTTTTTGTTTTTTGTTTTTTTGTGGAACTAGAGATTGAACGCAGGGGATATCTACCTCCGAGCTACACCCTCAGTCCTTTTTTTTTTTTATTATTCTTTATTTTGAAACAGGGTCTCACTAAGTTGCAGAGTGCCTCACTAAGTAGCTGAGGGTAGCCACAAACCCGGATCCTCCGGTCTCAGCCTCCCAAATACTGGAATTACAAGCATGCGCCACCACGCCCAGCTTTATTCTTTGTTTTTGAAACAGAATCTTGCCAGGTGTAGTAGCACACAACTATAATCCCCTTACTTGGAGGCTGAGACTGGAGGATCGCAGGTCTGCAGCCAGCCTCAGCTACTTAGGGAGACCCTGTTTCCAAATAAAGAATACAAAATAGGGCTGGGGGGTGTAGCTTAGAGGTAGACTGCCCCTGGGTTCAATCCTCAGTTCTGCAAAATAAATAAGTAGATACATAGGGGGTAGAATGTCTCTGGTTCAATCCCCAGTTCTGCAAAATAAATAGATAGCTGATAGATAGATAGATAGATAGATAGATAGATAGATAGATAGATAGATAGTAGCTTGGAAGTAGAATGCTCCTGGGTTCAATCCCCAGTTCTGCAAAATAAATAAGTAAATAGATAAATAAATAAACACAGGGCTGAGAGTGTAGCTCAGAGGTAGAATGCTCCTGGGTTCAATCCTCAGTACCACAAAAAAAGAAGAAAAAAAAAAAAAAGAAAAGAAACAGAATCTTGTCGGATTGTTGAGAGTCTCACTATATTGCTGAGGCTGTCCTCCAAACCTGTGATCCTCCTGTCTCAGCCTCCCAAGTACTGGGATTACAAGCCTGTGCCCCCACACCTGGCTAATAATTCACTTTTTAAGTTGGCATTTCAATGTTCTCTCTGAGTCTTATACCAATCAGGTCACAGTGCCTTGAGCAATAACAGCTTTGCTCATAACCACTAAGGATTTCCTAATCGTCCCAGCCTTGCCCCTACGAGAGCACGCAGGCTGAAGTAAAAACAGCATCACTGCTGCTTGGAACAGCAGCTCCTGCAAGCCCATGGTTGGGGGATGGGTGAGGGGAAAGAACTATAAAGTTGGAGCCGACCTGGTTCAAATCCCAGCTCTGCCGCGGACTCTCTTGACCACCTCAGGCTGTGATTTAATCTCTCTCTGTCTTCCTTTCCTCACCGCAAAGCAAGGAAGTACTCATTTGTGCCTTTCCACAAAGCACTCACTGCCTGACTGAGTACATAGTAGGTGCTCAATAAATGTCAACTGTTATTATCAAGATCCAAGGAGCTGGGCGTGGTAGGTAATCCCAGCACTTGGGAGGCTGAGACAGAAGGATTGCAAGTTTGAGGCCAACTTCAGCAACTTAGTGGGACTTTCAGCAACCTAGCAAGACCCTGTTTCAAAAAAAAAAAAAAAAAAAAGCCAGGTATGTTGACACACACCTGTAATCTATGTACTTAGGAGGCTGAGACAAGAAGATTGCAGACTGGAGGTCAGCCTCAGCAACTTAGCGAAGTCCTCAGCCACTTAGTGAGACTTTGTTTCAAAATAAAATAGGGTTAGGGGTATAGCTCAGAGTTGAATGCCCCTGGGTTCAATCCCCAGTACTACAAAAATGGGTTCCATCTCAGGTACAAAAAATAACAAAATAATATAAAATGTAGGAGATGGAACTCCAAGAAACCCTACCAAAAGAAATCACTTGAGCAATGATATGAGTTGTTAAAAATTCCAATGAGCTAGCAGGGCGTGGTGGCACACACTTGTAATCCCAGTACTTGGGAGGCTAAGACAGAAGGATCGCAGGTTTGTGGCCAGCCTCAGCTACTTAGTGAGACCCTCTGCAACTCAGTGAGACCCTGTTTCAAAATAAAAAATAAAATATAGAGCCGGGGGTGGTGGTGCATGCTTGTAATCCCAGTACTTGGGAGGCTGAGACTGGAGAATCTGGGTTCACAGCCAGCCTCAGCTGCTTAGTGAGGTTCTCCACAACTTAGTGAGACCCTGTTTCAAAAAATAAAGAATAAAATAGGACTGGGGACATAGTCTGGAGGTAGAATGCCCCTGGGTTCAATCTCCAGTACTGCCAATAAATAAATAAATTAAATAAATAAATAAAATATAGGGCTGAGGCTGTCTCAATTCAATGAGCTTCAATTAACTGGATTTAGTGCCATTTTCTCTAAACCTTTTGTACAGAAATGAGGGACTCGAGTGTTTCAGGTAACACTGATTTGATTTAATTTGAATTTTGGTGCTGAGGGTTGAACCAGGGCCTTGTGGCATTTTTTTTTTTTTTTTTTTTTTTTTTTTTTTGGTACTGAGGACTGAACTCAGGGGCATTCTACCTCTGAGTTACATCCCTAGTCTTATTTTATTTTTATTTTGAAACAAGGTCTCACTAAGTTGCTGAGAGTCTCACTACTTGCTGAGGCTGGCCTTAAACCTGTAATCCTCCTGCCTCAGCCTCCCAAGGACTGGAATTACAAATGTGCACCAGCACACCCAGCTGGGCCTTGTGCATTCTAAGCAGGCACTCTACAACTGAGCTACACATCCCAGTTCCTAGGTAATGCTAATTTTAGTAGCTCCCCACCCAACACAAATTGCTTTCAGATAGCCAGTTTTAAGGAATAAAGAAGGCTAGGGACAGTCTCCTCTGATATTTCCCTTTGGCTACACTGCTGCTGACCAAGGAAAGGTGACTACATGCATAATTTTTTCAGCTTCAAATAAGTTCTCTACATATTGCAGGCTATCATCACAGCAGGTGGCAAAATGTGTCAATTGAAACTAAATTCTGTTTCCTCTGAAAATACACAGAGACACACGCGCACACATACCTACACACACACACACACACACACACACACACACACACACACACACACACACCAGAAACCTGACCAGCCTCGATGTGTAATGTTCAACTTGAGTTTTAGGGTCAACAAAATCTTTTCTTTTTTTCTTTCTTTATCTTTTTTTTTTTTTTTTAAAGTACTAGGGTGGAACCCAGGAGTGTTCTACCTCTGATCTATACTCCCAGTCCTATTATATTATATTTTTGGGGAAACAGGGCCTTGCTAAGTTGCTGAGGCCCTTGGCGTGGAACCCAAGAGGGTTTACCTCTGATCTATACCCCCAGCCCTAATTATTTTTGAAGTAGGGGGAGAGTCTTACTAAGTTGCTGAGGGTCTTGCTGAGTTGCTGAGGCTAGCCTCAAACCTGTTATTCCCCTGTCTCTGCCTCCCAAGTACTGGGATTACAGGTGTGTGCTACTATGCCTGGCTCAAAACCATTTTTATTTTTTATTATTTATTTGTGTGTGTGTGTGTGTGTTTTACTGGGTATTGAACCCAGGGGCATTCTACCTCTGAGCTACACTCCCAGCCTTATTTTATGTTTTATTTTGAAACAGGGTCTCAGTAAGTAGTTGAGGCTGTCCTCCAAACTGCAATCCTCCTGTCTCAGCCTCCCAGGTATGGGGGATTATAGGCGTGGGCCACCATACCCAGCTCAAAATCATTTTTGAAAGAAAACATCGAGGGCCGAGGGCACAGCTCAGTGATAATGTGTGTGTGCAAGGTCCTGGGTTTGATCCCCAGCACCACAAAATAAATAAATAAAATGAGAAGAGGCTGGGCGTGATGGTACATGCCCGCAATCCCAATACTTGGGAGGCTGAGACTGGAGGATCGCAGGTTCAAAGCCAGCCTGTGCTAACTTAACTTAATTTTTGTGTTTCAACATAAAAAATAAAATAGGAGCCAGGCATGGTGGCACACACTTGTAATCCCAGTACTTGGAAGGCTGAGACAGGAGGATCACAGGTTCTCTGCCAGCCTCAGCAACTTGTGAGACCCTCTGCAACTTAGTGACAACCCTGTTTCAAAAAAATAAGGAATAGCCGGTCGTGGTGGCGCATGCTTGTAATCCCAGCATTTGGGAGGCTGAGACCGGAGGATCCGGGTTCACGGCCAGCCTCAGCTATCTAGTGAGGCACTCCGCAACTTAATGAGACCTGGTTTCAAAATAAAGAATAAAAAATAGGGCTGGGGGTATAGCTCGAAGGTAGAATGCCCCTGAGTTCAATCCCCAGTACTGAAAAAAAAAAAGGAATAAAATCGGGCTGGGGGTGTGGCTCAGATGCAGAATGCCTCTGGGTTCAATCCCTAGTACCAAAATAAATAAATAAGTAAGAATAGGGCTAGGGGTATAGCTCAGAAGTAGAATGCCCCTAGATTCAATCTGCAGCACCATAAAAATAAATAAATAAATAAATAAATAAATAAATATTTATAAAGAGCAAGAGAGCCGGGAGTGGTGACGCACACTTGTAATCCCAGTATTTAGGAGGCTGAGACAAGAGGATCCGGGTTTGCGGCCCGCCTCAGCTACTTAGTGAGGTCCTGTTTCAAATAAAGAATAAAAAATAGGACTAGGGGTGTAGTTCAGAGGTAGAGTGCCCCTGGGTTCCATCCCTAGTACAGCAAAAATAAATAAATAAATAAATAAATAAATAAATAAATAAATAAATAAATAAAGAGGAAGCGAGAGAGAAGAGAATGTTCTCTCCGAGCGAGGGCCTCCCGGTGGTCCAGAGCCAGGCTGCGCTCCAGCGGGGGATGCCGGCGTCTCTGGCCACCCTGCCAGCACGCCTCGCCCTTTCTGGTCCCGTGCTCTGGACTAAGCCCAAACAAAAGCACCTGGGCTCCTGGAAGGGCTCCGTAAGGAAGACAAATGTCTTCCACCGGTGGCCTGAATCAGGGACTTCATCCCGGGCTGGGGAGATGAGGCGCTACCTGATCTTGCCACCCATCTGCAGGAGGGCGCCTTTGAGGGCCGACGTCCAGCTCCAGGCACGTAGACAAAGGCCTCCGTCCTCCAGGGACGGTGTCCGGTCCCTCCGAACCATCAGGCACTGGAGGAGCCCAGGCCTGAGCAGACACGTCCTGTCCCCAGCACAGGTGTTGGTCTCCCAGCAGCCTGGGGTCCCTGCACCACGGCAGGGTGTTGCTTTCTGCAATACATCATTTTATTTATAAGCAACCCTTAGAAGGAGAACGGTCCTTCCCCAAGAAAACAATTTGGAGGCAATAAAGAATGTCACATGTGAGACTCAAGTCATCTTCTTGTCCGTACTCGGCCTCGGTGACAGGTGACAGGTGAGTCGAATTCCCCCGGCCACCTGGGCTATCCAAGTTCTCAGCCAGGGTGAGGCCAGTGGTCCCTCTCTCCCCGCTCCGGGCTCAGTTTTTCCTTTCCAGAATGGACTGCCGATCTCCCAGGACGCTGACGAGCCATAATCCATTGGTTTTGGAGACTGCATCCACAATTTCTCAATTTTCAAATCCGCTGACTTCGATCGTCCACTGCGGATAGAAATGGTGGTTTCTGATCGCTTCCCCCAGGAAATAAATCAGATTTCGTTCTCTCTCTATTGTTGACTTTATAGTCTATTGGTCTCACGGCGCGGGTTCCTTGTTGTAGATTTTTCGCTAGCTCGCCTCCCACTTAATCACAACAGCTTCTGTCAACGTTGGCGAGTTGTGTGGAGAAGCCCCTTCTAGACTCCACCAAAAAGAAAGAGAAAGAAAGAAAAAACCCTCAGTAAATGTCTCCCCACTTAAAAAAAACAAAAAGTAGATCCTTAAAATGATTTTCCAATAAGCAGACTTTATTTCATGTTTACCATACAATAACCCAAAGCACATTTAGCATTATTCCCTCTTAGTTATTTTATTTTATTTCATATATATATATATATATACACACATTATATGTATATATATTTGGGGGGGGGAGGGTTGGTGGTGCTAGGGATTGAACCCAGAGCATTCTGCCTTTGAGCTACACCCCCAGCCTAATTTTATATCTTATTAGGAAACGGGGTCTCACTAGGTTGAAGAGAGTCTCACTGCTTATCGAAGCTGTCTTTGAACCTGCAATCTTCTTGTCTCAGCTTCCCACGTACTGGGATTACAGGCATGTGCCACCATGCCCAGCTCCTATTTTTTTGTTTTGAAACAAGATCTCACTAAGTTGCAGAGGATCTCACTGAGTTGCTGAAGCTGGCTGCGAACCTGGGATCTTCCTGTCTCAGCCTCCCAAGTACTGGGATTATAAACTTATAAGCGTGCGCCACCATGCCCAGCTTGACCCAGTTTCAAAATAAAAAATAAAGTAGGGCTGGTGGTGTCGCTCAGAGGCAGAATGCTGCTGGGTTCAATCCCCAGCCCCACAAAAATAAATAAATAAATAAATAAATATAAAGTCACCTGACATCTGAGCTCGCATACATTCATTTTTATATATCCCCCTTACATTGGAGCATAAGCTCCATGAGGGCAAGGCTGGGGTTTTTCTTTCTTTCTTTCCATGACTGATCCCTGCAATATCTCTAGTGCCCAGAGCATTGTTGGTGTTTAACAGACATTTGTCCAAGAAAGGAATAAAACCCCGGGCGTGGTGGCACATGCTTGTAATCCCAGTACTTGGGAGGCTGAGACAGGAGGATAGCAGGTTGGAGGACAGCCTCAGCAAGTACTCTCAAGAGACTCATCAACCTAGTGAGACCCTGTTTCAAAATAAAGAATAAAGAGCTGGTCATGATGGCGAATGCTTGTAATCCCAGTACTTGGGAGGCTGAGACTGGAGGATCACAGGTTCGCAGCCAACTTCAGCAACTTAGTGAGGTTCCTCTGCAACTTAGTGAGATCTTGTTTCAAAACAAAAAAATAGGAGCCGGGCATGGCGGCACATGCCTGTAATCCCAGTACTTGGGAAGTTGAGACAGGAGGATCGCAGGCACTCTGTTTCAAAATGAAGAATAAAAAAAATAGGACTGGGGGTGTAGCTTAGAAGTAGAATGCCTCTGGGTTCCATCCCCAGCATCGCAAAATAAATAAATAAATAAATAAATGAATAAATAAATAAGTAAATAAAATAAAGAAAGAATAAAGCTGGGCATGTCCTAGTATTTGGGAGGCTGAGACCAGAGGATACGGGTTCACAGCCAGCTTCAGCAACTTAGTGACACCGTTTCAAAATAAAGACTAAGCTGGGCGTGGTGGCGCACGCTTGTAATCCCAGCATTCGGGAGGCTGAGACTGGAGGATCCAGGTTCACGGCCAGCCTCAGCTACCTAGTGAGGCACTCCGCAACTCAGTGAGACTCTGTTTCAAAATAAAGAATAAAAAGGGGCTGGGGGTGTAGCTCGGAGGTAGAATGCCCCTGAGTTCAATCCCCAGCACCGCAAAAAAAAAAAAAATAAATAAAGACTAAATAGGGCTGGGGATGTAGCTCAGAGGTAGAATCTCCATCCCCAGTACCACAAAAAATTAAATTAAAAATAGGGCCGGAAGTGTAGCTTGGAGGTAGAATGTCCCTGGGTTCAATCCCCAGTACTGCAAAAAAAAAAAAAAAAAAAAAAAAAAATTAAAGAAAGGAATACAAAATAATCTTAAATAGTGAGCCTCCCCCCAGAGCTTGGCGCAAAGCAATTGTCAATGAACATTAACGATTATCATCGGTGGTGGTAAGTCACCTGCCACCAGCAGCTCTTGTCCTTGGGGAGACCCAGGGCCCTGTGAGTTCTAAGCCTCCCTCTACCTCTGTCCAGAAAAACCAGTCCTTTGGACCTGGAGGGCCAGTTCCCCCGCAGCAGAGCAGAAAGGACTGTAGCTCTTGCCCGTGTGGCCTGGGACAGACGGGGATGCCCCAGGCCACAGAGGAGGGAGTTTCCCAGGCCGCTGCTCTGCAGAGAAGTCTGAAGACTCACACTGCATCTTCAAAAGCAGGAGGGGAAGCGGGACGTGGAGGCACAGCCTGTAATTCTAGTACTTGGGAGGCTGAGACAGGAGGATTGCAGATTCAAGGCCAGCCTCAGCAACTTAGAGAGACCCTCAGCAACTTAGTGAGAACGTGTTTCAAAATAAAAAGATAAACATAGGGCTGGGGATGTGGCTCAGAGGTAGAACGCCCCTGGGTTCAATTTCCCCAGTACCACACACACACACACACACACACACACACACACACACACACACAGGCCCAAGGGGACAAGAGCCTTCTAGGCTAGAATTAGGGTCAAGTTTTCTAGAAAGTTCTATGCTCATCCACAGCAACCTGGCCAGCACTAGGAATTAAATTTTGTATAATAATTTAACTTTTCCCTCTAATTTGGAAAGTAACACATGCCCTATTAAATATTCAAACATCAAAGAAATATGTAATTTAGAAAATGAAACACCCCTTTGCCCAACCTAGATAACTCCTGTTAGCAATTTGGCACACTGGATATTCGTCTAGATTTTTTTTCTGAGTGTATTCCTACATATGCCATTACTATTATTAACTTACAAAAATGGGAACATGCCTTATCGGCATCTTGTACGTTGCTGTTTTTCCTTAATCAGGTTTATCTAGTTATACTTTACATATAGCAAAATTTCCTATTTTTAGCGTACAGTTCTGTGTGTTTAAAAAAAAAATCAGTATCACCACAGCCAAAAGTTAGAACAATTTCACCAACACCCACTTTCCCTGAACACTCCCTCCTTGCCCCCTTTGTAATCAGTTCTTTCTTTCATCCCTGGCACCTGGCAATAGCTAGTCCATTCTCTGTCTCTATGATTTGCTTTTCTCCAATGTCCCACAGATGGAATTGTGAGGTACAGACCCAGCCCTTTATCCCTGGTTTCTTTCCTGTAGCATAATGCAAGTGGGGTTCATCCATGCTGTCACCATGAAACCATGCCCCTCCTTTTTATTGCTGTATGGGATTCCACTGATGGAAGTATCCCAGCTTGTTTTTCCACTCACCAGTCGAAGGACATCAGGGTTGTATCCCATTTGGGGGCAATTACAAATAAAGCTTCTGCAGACATTGGCCTACAGGTTTTGGTGTGAATGTAAGTTTCATTTCTCCAGGGTAAATGGCTGAGTAAATATAATAAGTCTCTATTTACAAGACTGCCAAACTATCTCCCCAAAAGTGGCTTTTCCATGTATCCTGATTAGTGTGTGTGTGTGTGTGTGTGTGTGTGTGTGTGTGTGTGTGTTGCTGGGTATTGAACCCAGGGGCATTCTACTTCTGAGCTACACCTCCAGCCCTTTATTATTATTATTATTATTATTATTATTATTATTATTATTAATTTATTTATTGCAGTACTGGGGATTGAACCCAGGAGCATTCTACCTCTGAGCTATACGCCCAGCCCTATTTTTTATTCTTTATTTTGAAACAGGGTCTCCCTAAGTTGCGGAAGGCCTCACTAGGTAGCTGAGGCTGGCCGCGAACCCAGATCCTCCGGTCTCAGCCTCCTGAATGCTGGGATGACAAGCATGCGCCACCACACCTGGCTTATTATTATTATTATTATTTTAAATTTATTTTGAAACAGGGTCTCGCTAGGTTAATGAGAGTCTCACTACTTGTTAAGGCTATCCTCGAATCTGCGATCCTCCTGTCTCAGCCTCCCAAGTACTGGGATTACAGGTGTGTGCCACCATGCCTGGCAATTTTTTTCTTTTTAACGTAAGAAATAAGTTATTCCCTGACATCATGTACTTACTTGTGAAACACTTCCCCACACATTGCTCCCTGGACCTTCCTCTTTGCCTAGAACAGTGCCTGGTGCAGAGTGTGGGTTCTCTAAGAACGTGTTTTGGGCGAATGAGCCCCACAGCACCCCCCCATGTGAGGACACATAGACTTGTCTATTTGTGTGTGTGTGTGTGTGTGTGTGTGTGTGTGTGTGTGTGTGTGTGTGGTACTAGAGAGTGAACGCAGGGGCATTCTGCCTCCAATCTACACCCCAGGCTTTTTTTCTATTTTTTCGTTTTGAACCAAGGTCTTGCTAGGTTGCTGAGGGTCTCACAACATTGCTGAGGCTGGCCTCGCACCTGCAATCATCCTGTCTTGGCCTCCCAAGTACTAGGATTACAGGCTGGCTCGGCCACACCTGGTTTGGCCCTATCTTATTAACCTGCAAGCGACAGGTTTCACTTTACGCCACCACCCCCAAATTGCTGGGGGGTTATGGTATCCCTCAGTTTTTCACTACTACAGACACAGCTGTACCAATGTGCTTGCATAGTAATTTGCAGACTTGTGTGCATTTTTTTCATTAAAACAAATTCCTCGAGCCGGGTGTGGTGGCACACGCTTGTAATCCCAGCATTTGGGAGGCTGAGACCGGAGGATCTGGGTTCGCAGCCAGCCTCAGCTACCTAGTGAGGCCCTCCGAAACTTGGTGAGACCCTATTTTCAAATAAAGAATGAAAAAAAGAAAATAGGGCTGGGGCTGTAGCTCGGAGGTAGAATGCCCCCAGGTTCCATCCCCAGTACCGCAAAAAAAAAAAAAAAAAAGAAAAATTCCTCACAGCAGAACAACTGAGTCAAAGGAAATGAAACCTGGAGATGTTAGCCAGATGTGGTGGCGCACACCTGTAACCCCAGCACTACTTGAGAGGCTGAGAAAGGAGGATCATCTCACTAAGCCTCAGCAATTTAGCAAGACCCTGTTTCAAAATAAAAAATAGGGTTAGGAGTATATCTCAGAGGTAAAATGACCCTGTACCCCAATACCACAAGAAAAAAAAGAAAAGAAAAGAAAAGATGGCTGTGGCATATGCCTGTAATCCCTGTATTTGGGAAGCTGAGACAGGAGAATTACAAGTTTGAAGCCAGCCTCAGCAATTCAGCAAGAATCTCAGCTAGTTAGTGAGACCTTGTTTCAAAATAAAGAAGTCTGGAGGTGTAGCTTGGAGGTAGAATGCCCCTGGGTGTACAATCCCTAATCCCACCAAAACAAAACAAAACAAAAGATTCCCTGCAGCCAACTACTCCAGAGGCTGAAGCCAGAGGATGGTAAATTCCATGCCTGCATGGACAATTTAACCAGATCCTGTCTCAAAATAAAATAGAAATAGCCGGGTGTGGTGGTAATCCCAGTACTTGGGAGGCTTGTAATCCTAGTACGTGGGAGGCTGAGACAGGAGGATCCCGGGTTTGAGGGCAACTACTTAGTGAGGCCCTCTGCAACTTAGTGAGACTCAGTTTTAAAATAAAGACTAAAAAATAGGGCTGGGGGTGTAGCTCAGAGGTATGATGCCCCTGGGTTCAATCCTCAGTACTACATGTACACAGAGAAGAGGAATAAAATAAAAGAGAAAGGGCTGGGGGGGAGGGGGGAGCTCAGAGGGAGAGCATCCCCGGGTTCGATCACCTGCTCCACAGGCTCCCCTGCATAAGTGTCACCCTCACACTGCTCCGGGCCTCGAGTCGCGCTCCCTCATCTTTGGATTTCATGCACCTGAGTACAATCTGCAGCGAGAATTGCGGAGACTGATGTGGGATCCTTGGCTTCTTGTTTGGCTAAGCAAGGACCCCAAATCAAAACAAAATAAATCCCCTCGCTAGAAAACCTATTATCTTGCAAATAAAGGGCATTTCGCTCCATTGGAAAACTAGAAAGGCAAGCGCTGAGAATCAAACACACCTCATTGTAATACATTTGGACTCCCCCCCCACCCCCCAGTTTCCCTGTGTGCTGAGGGACGAGCTCAGCGTGGGTCTTGGGGGGCAGCTTTGGATGGGCACCTGGGCTGCACCAGCAGGCGGGCAGAGGTGAGCCTCTGAAGGTTCGAAAAGAAAACAAAAGGTAGTTGGAAATCAAATGAAAGTGGACAGGGGAAGAAATGAAAGCGTTACAATTAGCTAATTGGGCCCAGTTCTTCTGGATCGGGCTTTATCTCCCTGGCTGTGCACACAGCCCTTCTCCACATCAAAGACCTCTGCACGCCTGGAGAATTGGAACCGATGTTTATGGAGCGCTTTGAAGATGCAAAGTGCTGTTTAAATGCTAAGTATTATTATTATTGCTTTAAATTTTAAATAACTTTTTTTTTTTTTCGGTGGGAATTTTTAATGCGTTTGCAATTCGTATCTGACGTGGAAGCGAGTCTGCCCGCCACACCGCACGTGGATAGAGGGAGAAACCCAATGTACCTTTGGAAGAGGCAACCAGTCTCATCACCTTGTCCTTGTAAATTGTGTTTTCCAAGAAGATGAACACTGTCAATCAGATGCTGTCAGTTTATGTAAGAACATGTCTCGGATCTAATTGAAATACAGTATCTTTCCAGGCAGAGTTGATAGAGTTATCACATTACAGATTTTATTTGACTCTGCATCTCAATTCATTCCTTTGTATAGTTTCCAGATTTCTTCATAAAACAGAAATTAGACACAGTCTTGACATTAGAATTTCACGAAGAAGCAATCAAATCCAAATTACTTCGAAGAAGGAAAGGACTATAAAAGTGACTAAACAAAATGAAAGGGGGGGAAAAAAAAACATTCTGGAAGGCCCTAGTCCATGAATTAATTTTGTTATTTGGTCCTTGGGACAATTCCAACTTAATTTAAGAGGTTGCCAGACATAGAACACAAGGAAAAACTTGCATCTGTGGCTTAGAGAGAAAAATTGTAAAGTTTGACGAAAGTTTTGCTTACTTTCCTTTCTCTCTCTCTCTCTCTCTCTCTCTCTCTCTCTCTCTCTCTCTCTCTCTGTGTGTGTGTGTGTGTGTGTGTGGTACTGGGGATTGAGCCCAGGGACATTCTACCTCTGAGCTACACCCACAGCCCTATTTTATTTTTAAACTAAGTTGCTGAGGGCCTTGCTAAATTGCTGAGGCTGGCCTGAACCACTGATTTTCCTGTGTCAGCCTCCCAAGTACTAAGGATCATAGGTGTGCACCACCACGCTCGGCTTCTCTCCTTCCCTTCCCTTCCCTTCCCCTCTCTTTCGCTGCTCTACCTCCTTCTCCTCCTCCTCCTCCTCTTCCTCCTCCTCCTCCTCTTCCTCCTCCTCCTCTTCTTTCTTTCTTCTTTTCCACAGAATTCACACAAATAACTGGTCCTTGTCCTTTGTCCTCTCCTGGCTCAGTGTCCTTTTCATGTGTCCGCTGTATGTTAACAGAGGCTTTTTGCAAGCATTGGTAGGGAATTTTTTAAATTAAAAAATCATCAAAGCTTAAATGAATTACCTGACATAAAACTTGGATCTGAAATGTAACGAAGTCTCTGGGCCTTTTCAATTTCCTATGGTAACCAAAGACCAAACTGTGTCTTAAAACCTGTTCTAGTAATGAGACTCACAAGCGGTATCGAGTTACTAAATGGCTTTTAGCCTCTTGAAACCCAAGTCAAGGGAAACCTCATTAATTGGGACTGTGCTAATAATGGAATTTGTTATAACTCACCCTGGCAAAGCTGCAGTTTACCTCTGGATTACCTGGGAAGTCAAGTCTACTGGAGTAGCCACGTCAGGAGACTGCAGGACATGTTTCATGCCTTTAAGAGAATAAATTGTCTTAAGGCTTTTAAAAAGCACCTCGTGTGTGTGTGTGTGTGTGTGTGTGTGTGTGTGTGTGTGTGTGTGTGAGAGAGAGAGAGAGAGAGAGAGAGAGAGAGAGAGAGAATCATGAGCATCTGACCTCCCAGCTACACCCCCAGACCTTTTTATTTTTGTTTTGAAAAAGGGTCTCACTAGGTTGTTGAGAATCTCACTACTTGCTGAGGCTGGCCTTGAACCTATAATCCTCCTGTCTCAGCCTCCCCAGTACTGGGATTACAGGCGTGCGCCACCACGCCTGGCTCAAATGAGTTTTAAATGCTGTTTAGAGCAGAAGGGAAATGGGAGTCCTTTCTTTGTCAAGTTCTCTGCACTCAAAAGAAATAAAAGTTCAGTTTGTTTAAGGATCCTAAACAGTCCCTGAAATGCAGACAGACCTCTTAACCTGCCCTTCATGCAATTGTTATGAGTGAATGAGGTTTCACTTAAGCAGAAGCAAAGACCCGTAATTACAACCATTAACAAAGGAATGAACTCCAAATAATGCTTTTCCCCCACTTGTCTGTGTCGCGCTGTGAGCTAAGCAGTTTTCGGATTTCTTTTCACTGGTCCTGCTAACCAACAGATTCTTGGTAGATAAATGGTCATATTTGCTGTTAAAGTAATCTGTAAACCAAGCACGGTAGCACATGCCTGTAATTCTAGCACTTGGGAGGCTGAGACAGGAGGATTGGAGGTTCAAGTCCAGCCCACAGTAAATTAGCAAGACCCTGTTTCAAACTAAAAAATAAGAGGCTGAGAGGATTGCAGGTTCGAAGCCAGCCTCAGCAACTTAGTGAGGCTCTCAGCAACTTAGGGAGAGCCTGATTCCAAATAAAAGATAAAATAGAGCTGGACATATAGCTTGGAGGTAGCATGCCCCAGGGTTCTATCCTCAGCACCACATATACAAAACAAAAACACAAAGCAAAATAAAAATAATAATTAATAATAAAAATTAAAAAATAAATTAAAAAAAATAAAAATTTAAAAAGCAAAATAAAATAAAAGGAAATTTAAAAAAATAATTAATAGCCAGGCATGGTGGCGCACACTTTGTAATCCCAGCATTTGGGAGGCTGAGACCGGAGGATCCAGGTTCTTGGCCAGCCTCAGCTACTTAGTGAGGCCCTCTGCAACTTAGTGAGAACCTGTTTCAAAAAATAAAGAATCAAAAATAGGGCTGGGGGTATAGCTTGGAGGTAGAATGCCCCTGAGTTCAATCCCCAGTACTAAAAAAAAAAAAAAAGAAAGAAAGAAAGAAAAAAAATAATTAACTAAAAGGAGGTGGGCATGGTGGCACAGGCCTATAATTCCAGTTCTTGGGAGACAGAGACAAGAGAATCACAAGTTGGAAACCAGCTCACCAACACACTGAGACCCTGTTTCAAAACAAAACAAAAACCAGGCGTGGTGGCGCACGCTCGTAATACCAGTACTTGGGAGGCTGAGACAGGAGGATGGCAGGTTCAAAGCTAGCCTTAGCAACATAGTGAGGCTCTCAGCAACTCAGCGAGACCCTGTTTCCAAATAAAGAATAAAAAATAGTGCTGGGAGGTACAATGCCCTGGGTCCTGGGTTCAATCCCCAGTACCAAAAAAAAAAAAAAAAAAAAAAGTAATCTCTAACTTTCTCCAGTTTTAGGAGGACATTTGCATCTCTTGGCCTCATTGATATCAATGGATAAGTTAGAGACGGTCAAAGGAAAAGGAGAAAATATATGAACAAATCAGTGACAGACAGATGGCTGGGTGGCTGATGGCTGATGGCTGAAGGAGTGAATGGAGAGATGGAGGGGGATGGCAGACAGCAGGGTCCTGTTTCGCTCAGCTTCCTCATCACTGTCACCAAAATCCCTGCCAAGAACACCCTAGAGGAAGAAAGACTTCCCGGGGTCCACGGTTGCAGAGGTTTCAGTCCATTGGGCGGCTCGGGAGCAGAAACCATGTGGTGGCCGGACACACAGAGGGGCGCTGTGCACATCTCAGAGGAGGCCATGAGCAGAGGGCACAGAGGGACAGGCAGAGGGACAGGCAGAGGGACAGGCAGAGGGACCTCTACAGTTCCCCAAGGCCACACCCCACGGGGCCCAGCCTCCTCCCTCCAGCCGAACCCGCCTGCCTACTTTACCACCCAATAAATACATTCAAATTATTATAATAATTGTTATTTTTGGTGGTACTGGGGATTTAACCCAGGGGCATTCTACCTCCAAGCTACACCTCCAGCCCTATTTTATTTTTATTTGGAAACAGGGTTTTACTAAGTTGTCAAAGATCTAGCTAACTTGCTGAGGCTGGCCTTGAACCTGTGGTCTTCCTGTTTCAGCCTCCAAAGCACTGGGATTACAGGCATGTGGCACCACGCCTGGCTGTCATTTTCCTTCTGAGGGGAAAGGCTGGTTCTCCCAAGGTGCCTTGTGAAACAGCTGGCCCTTTAGACTGTTGTACTCTCTCTCTCTTTTTTTTTTTTTTTGAGGGATTGAATCCTCGGGCATTTGACCTCTGGGTTACGCCCCCAGCGCTATTTTTTATTCTTCCTTGTTCACTAAGTTGCGGAGGGCCTCACTAAGTAGCTGAGGCTGGCCACGAACCTGTGAACCTCCTGTCTCAGCCTCCCAAGTACTGGAATTACGAGTGTGCACCACCACGCCCAGCTAATACAATCAAATTATTAGCCCATCCATGGATTTACCCCCCCCCCCCCATGAAATTCAAACCCTCAGGATTCAAGTCATTGACCTCTGGACATCTTCTCATTGCCAAATACATGAGGGTTTTTTTTTGGGGGGGGGCATTCTATAGTCCCATCATAACATAGCCAAAGCAAAGAGACTTGGGACGTGCTATCCAGTTTCCGTGAGGGAATCCTCACCCCCTTTCTGGGATTTGCCATCTAATCAAGGACTATGGCCTGGCAGGTTAGAAAGAGAGCCACACAGCCAGGCATAGTGGCACAGGCCTGCGATCCCACTACTTAGGAGGCTAAAACAGGAGGATCGCAGGTTCAAGGACAGCCTCAGCAATGTAGCTAGACCTGGTTTCAAAACAAAAATATAAAAAGGGCCTGGGGTATAGCTCAGAAGTAAAATGGCCCTGGGTTCAATCCCCAGTATTCCCCCCCCCCACACACACACACAGAGGAAGGAAGGAAGGAAAAAAGGAAGGGAGGGAGGGAGGGAGGGATGAGAAGGGGAAATGGCGGCAAGCCAGCGGGCATTCTGTCTCTGCAGCTCCCCCAAGCAGCGCCCAAGGCTGGAGGAGGGGCAGTGGGCGGGCCCAAGCCCACTCTGTCCAATCTGTCTGGTCCTTTCTGTAGGGGGAGGCTGGAATCCAGTGATAGTTGCACATGCTTAGCAAACCCAGAGATCCTGCTACTTTCAAGAATTGGTTTGATTTGAGGGATGTTTTCTTTGGGCGGTATTACTGGGGATTGAACCCAGGGGTGTTCTACCTCCAAGCTACACCCCCAGTCCTATTTTAGTTTTTATTTTGAAACAGAGTCTCACCATGCTGCTGAGAGTCTCGCTAAATTGCCCAGGAGGTCCTGGAACCTGAGATCTTCCTGTCTCGGCTGTCCAAACACCTGGATTACAAGTGTGTGCCACTAAACCCGGTTTGATTTCCGGATGCTTGAGTTTGGTTTTCATGCCCCTGTATCATCCAACAGATGTCATTTTATGGGTGCCAAGAGTCCCAAATCTCTCTTCCCTCCTAGAAGGAAATGCCTCAAATTCCCACCATTCCATTCACATTTCTGAAAATATCAAAAAGGTTGTGTGTGTGTGTGTGTGTGTGTGTGTGTGTGTGTGTGTGGTACTGGGGGTTGAACCTGGGGCATTCTCACTAGGTTGATGAGAATCTCACTATTTGATGAGACTGTCCTCAAACCTGGGATCCTCCTGTCTCAGTCTCCCAAGTACTGGGCTCACAAGCATGCGCCACCACACCGGGCTAGGTTATCATTTTTACCAGATTATAAAAGTAATGCCCCTGCCGGGCGTGGTGGCACATGCTTATAATCTCAGTACTTGGGAGGCTGAGACAGGAGGATCGCAGGTTCGTGGTCAGCCTTGGCAATTTATTGAGGCTCTCAGCAACCTAGAGAGGACCCTGTTTCCAAATAAGATATAAAATTGGGCTGGGGTGTAGCTTGGAGGTAGAATGCCTCTGAGTTCAATCCCTAGTACCAAAAAAGAAAGAAAGAAAAGAAGAGAGAAAGATTGGGAGGCTGAGACTGGAGGATCTGGGTTCAAGGCCAGCTTCAGCTATCTAGTGAGGCCCTCTGCAACTTAGGGAGACCCTGTTTCAAAATAAAGAATAAAAAAAAAAAAAAATAGGGCTGAGGGTGTAGCTCAGAGGTAGAATGCCCCTGAGTTCAATCCCTAGTACCGGAAAAAAAAAAAAAAAAAAGAAAGAAAATCGGTTTGGAGTGAAGCTTGGAGGTAGAATAGCTTCTAGGTTCAATTCCCAGTACCACATTAATTAATTAATTAATTAATTAACTAATAAATTAATTAAAAGTTAATGCCCCAAAGTAAGTAGATAAGCTAAAATGAGAAAGAGACCTAAGCTCTCCCTAAAAATCCAAGCAATAGAGAAGGAAACTAATGAGCAAAGGAAGTTGACCTAGGATCCCACCTCTCATCCACAGCCACAGATAACGCAATGGTGAATATCTAATTAAGCAACAAAAGCAAGTGTTTAAAGCTCTACCAGTGGGAGGCTGAGACCGGAGGATCCGGGTTCGAGGCCAGCCTCAGCTACCTAGTGAGGCCCTCCGTAACTTAGTGAGACCCTGTTTCAAAATAAAGAATAAAAAACAGGGCTGGGGGTATAGCTCGGAGGTAGAATGCCCCTGGGTACAATCCCCAGTACCGCAAAAAAAATAAATAAAATAAAGCTCTTCCAGGCACACCAGTCACTAGAGATACACCAAACAAAATACACAAAACACACTTACACCCTCTTGCCCTCAGGGCTTCGTAATCTCTGGAGAAAGCAAATTAAGTGAGTTATCACAAGTGTGACGAGTGTTTTGTAACTTGGTTTCTGCACTAACAGTGTGTCACAGGCATCTTTGTGTTTGTGTGTGTGTGTGTGTGTGTGTGTGTGTGTGTGTGTGTTATAAAAATATCGCAGAGTGACCAGGTGCACACCTGTAACCTCAGTACTTGGGAGACTGAGAGAGGAGGATCACAGGTTCAAGGCCAATGTCAGCAACTTAGTGATACCCTGTCTCAAAATAGAAAACAAGCTGGGTGTGGTGACACACACACACACACACACACGCTTGTAATCCCAGTACTCGGGAGGCTAAAACAGGAAGATTGCGGGTTCTGGGCCAGCCTCAGCTACTTAGTGAGGCCCTCTGCAACTTAATGAGACCCTGTTTCAAAATAAAGAATAAAAAATAGGGCTGGGGGTGTAGCTTGGAGGTAGAATGCCCCTGGGGGTTCAATCCCCAGTACCGCAGAATAAATAAATAAATAAACAAACAAACAAACACAGTGGTCAAAGCCTGGCAAGAAAGTGACTTGTAGAATCTAGGGAAGGGGGTAGTGAGGAGAGTCAGCCACAGGAGCCCCAGCCGGCCCACAGTGGTGCAGGAAAGGAGAGCCCGAGGGGACAGACACCCCTTCTCTCCTTGGCCAAGTCGGCCGGGCTCCGAGGGCCCGGATGAGCGCAGGGGCAGCCGATGGGGTGGGCACCTGGGCCAGAGCGGAGGGCTGGACTCCAGTCCTTCAGCCCTAGCGTCGTGGGCCTCGCGGCCACCCCGGGAACCCGCGGGGACTGCGTGGATTCGCACACGACCCGCCCAGGCTGTGGCAGGGCCGGTGGCCGGGCAGCCTGGACCGCCCCTCCGGCCAAGCAGGGGACGGAGCTTTCTCCTACATTCTGTGTTTACTTAAAGAAGACTTGGCTTCTTTAAGTAAGGAGGTTGCTTGCGGTTTCAGCAACAGCTGGGGGTGGAGGGGGCAGGGAGGGGGAGCTGGAACGTATTAGGGATCCCGAAAGCCAGGAGACCCCAGCGCTGGCAGCAGGAGCCCGGTCCACAGCGAGGCCAGCCTCCTCCTCCAGTCTGGCCAAAGGCCCCTTTCCCGGGACCTGGTCCCCAGGGGGGGGCCTGGGTGGCACCCGGAGCCCGAGGTGGAATGTGCCATTCTTGGAACCCGCTGAGGCGCTCGCTTTTTAAAATTGGCCTGTAAATCTCCGTCTAGTTTTCAGAGTTTAGGAATTTTATTTTATCTGGATTAAAGTCATGTTCTGCTTTGGCATCGGAAGGCGTTTATGACTGTTAAAACAAGAAATGAAAAATATAGGCCTGGAATCCGCCAGGCTGCCTCCTGCCAGACACACAGGGCCTTGTGCTGGGGGCCAGGCTGAAGTTTTCTGCCCCGACTTCCTGGCCTGCTGGGCTATCCCTCCATGGAGCTGGGGCGCCCGCGTGGGGGACCCCCTCTGCCCAAGGGCCTTCTCTGGTCCCTGTCACCTGGCTGTACTTGGCTCAGGGGGCACCTGGCTTAGGACTTTTGGTTCCACGGGGCCTGGGTTGACTTTGAACTCCCCAAATTGCAGTCTTCGGCAGGATTTAAATAACTGAGACTCCTGCTCCTTTTGGCTGAGTTTGCCAGATTCTCTGTTCCCTCTCGCTTTTAAAGCACCATGAGTGCACGTACACACAACGCACAACATACACACACCACACAGTACACACCCCAGACATGACATATACAACACACACTCGACACGTACTCGACAAACACAATACACTCATACACACTCCTTCCTTCCTTCCTTCCTTTCTTCCTTCCTTCCTTCCTTCCTTCCTTCCTTCCTTCCTTCATATTATTTATTTATCTTGGTACTGAGAATTTAACCCAGGGGCATTCTACCTCTGAAATACACCTCCAGTCCTATTTTATTTTTCATTTGGAAACAGGATGTCACTAAGTTGCTGAGGATCTCGTCAAGTTGCTGAGGCTGGCCTTGAACCTATGATTCTCCTGTCTCAGCCTCCTAAGTGCTAGGATAACAGGCGTACCACCACACCTGGGCACACACTTCTACACGCTTCTTTTTTTCTTTCTTTCTTTTTTTTTTTTTTTCGGTACTGGGGATTGAACCTAGAAGCATTCTATTTCTAAGATATACCCCCAGCCCTTTTTTATTTCGCTTATTTATTTATTTGATCTTGGTACTGAGAACTGAACCCAGGGGCATTCTACCTCTGAGTTACACCCCCAGCCCTATTTCTTATTATTTTATTTTGAAACAGGGTCTCACTAAGTTGCTGAGGTTGGCCTTGAATCTGCGATCCTCCTGTCTCAGCCTCCCAAATACTGGGGCTACAGGCGTGCGTTGCTTCACGCTTCTTTCCTAATGGCATAAGGCCTCTGCGCTTCATGAAGAACACTTGGAAAGCAAAAAGAAGCTCCAAGGAAAGGGGTGGGAAGTGAAAATCCTGAGAGAAAATCACTCAACCATTTGGCACAGAGTGTTCTAGAAATTTTCCTCCTATCCATCTATCCAGCACCAATCAATCTTTCTAAAATAGTATCCAAGATTGCATACCATCTTGTTTTTTGAATTTATACTTACAGGTTGTCAGCATCTTTTAAAAAAAATTTTATTGGCGCATTATAATCATACATCTTTGTGAGATACAAGCTGGTAGAGGCACACATGCACACAGTATCTGTGTGTGTGTGTGTGTGTGTGCGCGCACACACGCGCACGTGTGTGGCACTAGGGATTGCACCCAGGGGCATTCTCCTTCTGATCTACACCCCCAGCCCTTTTTGTTTTTTTATTTTGAGAGAAGGTCTCACTAAGTTTCCCAGGCTGGCCTCCAACTGGGGATCCTCCTGCCTCAGCCTCCCGAGTTGTTGGGATTACAGGCGTGCGCCACCTGCGTCCGGCTCCCGTTGTACTTTCTAACAATAATAATGTTAACGACGCCCCTTAGTAAACACTCAGGTTAAAAATTCGGCCTTTGTATTCAGAGGGGTCTGGGCTCAAATCTCAAATTGGTGCGTTATTTTTTGTTTGTTTGCATTTGTGTGTGTGTGTGTGTGTGTGTGTGTGTGTGTGGTACTGGAAATTGAACCCAGAGGCATTCTACCTCCAAGTTATATCCCCAGCCTGATTTTATTTCTTATTTGGAAACAGGGTCTCACTAAGTTGCAAAGAGCCTCGCTAAGTTGCCAAGGCTGGCTTCAAACCTGTGATCTTCCTGTGTCAGCCTCTCAAGTACTGGGATTATAAGAGTGCACCACCACACCCAGCTGTTTGTTTGCTTTTTAATACTGTGGATTGATCACTCAGGTACATTCTACCTCTGAGCTGCACCCCCAACCCTTTTTAGTTTTTGTTTTTGTAACATGGTCTCACTAGCTTGCTAGTAGTCTCACTATGTTGCTGAGGCTGGCCTTGAACCTACAATCCTCTTGTCCCAAGTACTGGGATTACAGGTGTGTGCCACCTGTACTGTGAAGGGGAAAAGAGTATTGTGAGGAACAAATACAATTTTGTCAAATAAAGAAAAGCCTGGAGCAGGCGTGGTTGCACAAGCCTGTAATGCCAGCACTTGGGAGGCTGAGACAGGAGGATCACAGGTTTGAGACCAGTCTGAGCCACTGAGACTTTCAGCTGCCTAGTGAGACCCTGTTCCAAAACAAAAATCTAAAACAGGACTGGGGGTTGTATCTCAGAGGTAGACAGGTAGAATGCCCCTGAGTTCAAATGCCAGCAATGGGAGAGAGAGAGAAGAGAGAGAGAGAGAGAGAGAGAGAGAGAGACAGAGACAGAGACAGAGACAGAGAGACAGACAGAGAGAGAGAGAGAGACAGAGACAGAGAGAGACAGAGACAGAGAAAGAAAGGGAAGGAGAGAGAGAGAGAGAGAGAGAGAGAGAGAGAGAGAGAGAGAGAGAGAGAAAGAGAGAGAGAAGGACATTGAGACCAGCAGGGCCTGGGAAGCACTTGGCCCACAGGACGTGCTCAGCGCGTTTCAGCTTGCAGTCCTAACACTGCGTGGGGCAGGGGCTACATGAGCCATCGTGTGTGTTTTTCTTTTCGGGATGGCATCGTGCTCATCGTTCTCTACATCAGAACTTTGGGCCCCGGAGCATTTGTTTCACCGTAAGCAGCTAGATGATTTTTAAACTTCTCTCTATCCCCAAGAACACTCGATAAAGCTGGCAGCCTGTGATATGCAAAAATCCACCCAGAAATGGAAGAGAGGGACATTTGCACAAGCTGGGGAGTGTCTACAGAATTAGAAGGCACAGTTGGACTAATTTTAGTGCCTAAAAATTGGAAACATTGGACTAACACTCCATGGGAAATGTGAATTCTTTTTTTTGTGTGTGTGTGTGTGATACTGGGAATGGAACCCAGGAACATTCTACCTTCCAGCTACACCCCCAGCTGTATTTTATTTTTCTTTAAATTTTGAAACAGGGCCTTGCTAAATTGCTGAAGCTGGCCTCCAACCTTCCATCCTCTTGTCTCAGCCTCCCAAATACTGGGATTACAGGTGCATGCCACCATGCCTGGCTTATTTATTTATTTATTTTTAATTTTGAGAGTCTTACTAAATTGCTGAAGGTCTCGCTAAGTTGCTGAGGCTGGCCTGGGACCTTCCATCCTACTGTTTCAGTCTCCCAAGTCCTTGGATTGCAGGTGTGTATTCTGCACTTAGTAAAATGCAAGTTTTTTTTTTTTGTTTTTGTTTTTTTTTTTTCTTGACAGTAGGAAAAAGAAGCAGTAGGGACAGACTGGATTTGGACCCCTGCAGGCTTGGTCCTCAGCCTCAAACCCTGTGCGGCTGGCAGCTACAAGGTCTGGGGAGGGGAAAGGGTTAAGCTCCCCTGAGTCCTCAGGTTGGAAGTTCCTAGGAGGTTCACATGGACCCTCCATTGTCTTCCTTCCCCAGCTATCTGCTTTCCCCTGTCTTGCTGTAGATGATCCTGTGACGGGCTCTTTGGTATTTTGTCCTTTGGGATCTCTGAGAGGCGCAGGCCCCTGTGACTGACCTCAGCCGGGCACACTGCACACAACTCACTTTGTATCTGAGGAGCCGAGCGGGGGCCGCTCACGCGGGTGGCAGCCAAGCCAGCCGGCCGAGAGTTTATGAGGCGAAGGAGACCCCCTTTGAAGAAAGGCGCCCTTGTCTCAGCTGCGCCATAGCCCTGCAATGCGTGTGGGGAGGGGTGGGCAGGCGAGAGGGCCGGCGCCCCGGGCAGGGATGGGGGAAGAAAAGAATCTGAGAATCCAGGGTCAAAAGTCTTTTCTGGGAACAGGAAAGAAAGTGGAGAAGGCTGCTCCCCCCGGCAGGTGTGTGCTCACAGCGGGGAGCCAGGGCCCTTCCCAGGGGTCTCCAAGGGGCAGCCCTGCCCGCGCTCACTTCTGGAAGCAACCACGGCCACCCGTGATCCAGAAGTCACAGTCGCATCCCCACCTGGGGGAGACTGCTTCCAGAGTCTCTGAGGCTCAGTTTCCTTGTGTGTGAGAAGGGGCGCTCCCGAGACAGCACCCCCAAGTGTGCTCTGGGGAGGAATGCGCAGGGCGCACTGGGCACGGTGCCTGGTGTCCAGTAAGTGCTGAATAAGTAGAAGCTATTATTAATAGCAATTGTGCTGGGTTTCAAAAGAGGTATTCTGCTTTCGTTAAAGCCAAAAATAAAGTCGGCTCATCCAGTGATTCTCTTGTTCATTTGCTCAGGCAACCCGCAAGCGTGTAATGGGCCTACTGTGTGCCGCCCACTGTAGAGGGCCAAGGTGAGAACAGAAGCTGGCCCTTGCTTGGTGCTTCCGGGTTAGGCTCTGTTTGAAGCCCTTGGTAGGTTTCAATGGATACAAGATTTATAACCGCAGAGCTGGGTGCGGTGGCGCACACCTGTAATCCCAGTACTTAGGAAGCTGAAACAGGAGGATTGCAGGTTTTAAGTCAGCCTCAGCAACTTAGGAAGGCTGTCATCAACTTAGCAAGATCCTGTTTCCAAATGAAAAACAGAAAGTAAAAAGAGATGGGGGGTGGGGCGGGCGTGGTGGCGTGCGCTTGTAATCCCAGTACTTGGGAGGCTAAGATGGGAGGATCACAGGTTCGTGGCCAGCCTCAGCTACTTAGTGAGGCCCTCTGCAACTTAGTGAGACCCTGTTTCAAAATAAAGAATAGAAAATAGGGTTGGGGAGCCGGGCGTGGTGGCGCACGCTTGTAATCCCAGCATTCGGGAGGCTGAGACCGGAGGATCCGGGTTCGCGGCCAGCCTCAGCTACCTAGTGAGGCACTCTGCAACTTAGTGAGACTCGGTTTCAAAATAAAGAATAAAAAATAGGGCTGGGGGTATAGCTCGGAGGTAGAATGCCCCTGAGTTCAATCCCCAG
>PVLC010023639.1:0-25446 GCA_004027655.1 Graphiurus murinus | reverse complement strand
TGTTAAGTGAGATAAGTCAGTCACTAAAAGTTAAAAATCAAATGCTCTCCCTAATATGTGGAAGCTAGGGAGAAAATGGGACATAAGAGGGACTCCAGGTGAAGGAGAATTCTTAGGTGAACAAAAAATTTGACTTAATGGAAGGTAATGGGAGGAGGGGGGACACCCTAATGAGCATGATGTACCTATAAGATCACATCAAAGTCAATCACTAAACTGACCAGGAGATAGGGGGAGGGTGGGTGGGAATTGGGGAAGGGTTAATGAGAAATATGTGCATGGATGTCTTTACCTATACTAGTTTGTACCCAACAAAAATGTGTAATTAACCCTGTTGTACCCAAGAAATGTATAAAATTCCATGCTAAAAAATAAAAAAAAATTAAAAAATTAAAAAAAATAATAAAAAAAAAAATAAAAATAAAAAAAAAAGAAAGTGTCTGTTTCCCTACACTGCTGTCAACATATGGCTATCAAAAGTCTAACCAATAAAAAATTATAGCTCTATGGAACTAATTTGCATTTAAAAAAAAAAAAAAAAAAAGTTGGCCATTCTGACTTAGGACCAATTTCATTCCTCTCCTACTTTAAGAATAGTAAAGTAATTCTTCCACCCACCATGAGCTAGATACATATTATTTGAATTAATCTCACCTGATTTATTAGTCAAAATATTCACATCCCTACCATTGTGATATAATTTGCCTCAATAAAAAAAAAAAGCTTTGGAAACTTTTATCAAAGCAACATGGGAGGGGGAGACAGAAACAGAGAAACTTGGAACAAATTATTCTCACCCAAGTTCTCTTTCAGTAGCACTATTTAACAGAACAAAGTAGAACGATCAAATTTCCATTTTAATATCTAGAAGAGTTCTTTTTTGAAAACATTTTGGATAAGAGAGAACAAATTCCCTACTTAGTAAGATTTGAGAAAACAATAGGGCAGCTCTTCTTGAATAAAAAGGTTAGCAAAATTTGTGTTTCCATAATGATTTATAATATTAAAAATTAGTAAAGCCAGGCGTGGTGGCGCACGCTTGTAATCCCAGCATTCGGGAGGCTGAGACCGGAGGATCCGGGTTCGCGGCTAGCCTCAGCTACCTAGTGAGGCACTCCGCAACTTAGTGAGACTTGGTTTCAAAATAAAGAATAAAAAATAGGTCTGGGGGTGTAGCCCGGAGGTAGAATGCCCCTGAGTTCAATCCCCAGTACCGCAAAAAAAAAAAAAAAAAAATTAGTAAATATATATTAGAAGGAACAGTCAAAGAACTAATATTATAAGCTTTGAGGTAAGATTTTGATGCCTTTGAAAAACTAATATAGATACTAATAATTTAAGATACTTTCTAAATCTTAGCTTTAAAAAATGATTGTGGTTTATTGTCCAAAACCAAAAATTTCATTGTTTCTTACAGTGAACAGACATACCTGAAAAGTTGAATCATTATCTTATTGACTAAATAATTGTCATAATATGTCACTGTCATATTAGTGCTAGAAGAAACCTTAAAGACCTGATTCAGATATATTCCTTTTTATAAATGAGGAATTAATCTCAAAGAAATAAACTGCATACTATGGCCAAATCATTTGTTAACAGATTAGTATCAGGTTATACAATAGTTAGTTGTATTCCTTATTTTGTCAACTGAACTATAAACTCAGAAGAGGCCCATGTGTTAATCATGGTCTTCTATATCTCCCTATTATCCACCACATCTAGCCCTGTAATTTGAACTTAATGTGGTTAAATTTTACGACACTATGTGATAACTATGAAATGAAGAATTTGTTTCTAAAAGCCAAACATAAAAACCAGATTCAAGCCGGGGATGGTGGCGCACACCCGTAATCCCAGTACATGGGAGGCTGAGACAGGAGGATGGCAGGTTCGAAGCCAGCCTCAGCAACTCAGTATGGCTATTAGCAACTTAATGAGACCCTGTTTCCAAATAAAAAATAAAATATGGCTAGGGGTATAGAATGTCCCTAAGTTCAACTGCAGCACCACAAAACAAACAAAAAACAGATTCATTACTTATATGGGATGCCAGTCTTTTAAGATGTGAATACAAAGTTATAATTTAGTTTCCAAATCATAAAATCTCAGTCTTCTTAAAAAAAATTTTTTTAAAGAATTCACAAGCGGGGCACGGTGGCCCACTCTTGTAATCCCAGTACTTGGGAGGCTGAAGACAGGAGGATCACAGGTTCACAGTCAGCCTCAGTTACTTAGTGAGGCCCTTGTAACTTAAGAGACCCTGTTCCAAAATAAAGAATAAAAAACAGGGCTGGGGGTGTAGCTCGGAGGGAGAATGCCCCTGGGTTCAATCCCCAGGTTTGCAAAAATAAATAATAAATTCATGAACCAGAAACAATAGTTCAGCTGCTCTGTAGGCTGTGAAACCCAGAATACTATCTGACCTTCAACCTGCTTTACATTAAAACAAAAACAGTAGCACAATCCCTAAGGTACACATTTCATTTTATTCTCAACTTAAAGCAGTTGAACAAAAAATCATCAGTTTGTGTTACTGAAAATATATACTTCAAAGATAGCTGGTACAGCTGGTAGTTTTCCCCTGAACCTCACCTTATGATTCTTCCCCACTCCAGCCTGAATTCTTAGCTCCTGCAGCCTTCCTTTTGACAAACCCAATAACCTCCTCAAGCACTAAGTTAGGAAGGCTGGTCTCAATCGTAGGGACCAGGTGCTGGCATGCCTGGCGCTCATTTTCCTAAAAGCCCAATGGTTCCTGTGAAGCCATCTGATTAGAAGGAAGCTTGAAATGGCTTAATGGAAGTAACATGGGAGTGACACTTTAGTAATTTAGAAAATAAGTATAAGTTTGAAATCATACGACTTTATTCTTACTCTTCTAAAACACTGTGCTTCTCTGACTTCGTGTATACAAATCAACTGAGCCTCTTGTAATAGAGCGAGAGTGAGAGTGAGAGCAAGAGGTTTGATTCAGTGTGTGTGGGGGAGCAATTCTGCGATTTCTTTCCATCTCCCTAAGTGATACTAAATCTTCGTGTCCATGCACCACCTAAGAGCAGCGAGGATTTAGCAGGAAGCTTTAAGCAAGGAACTGACCTGGTTCATAATGTAGCTGCTGGCTGTCAGAGCCAGCTGCCCTTACATCCAACTGCACAATGCCCTACTCTAACCTGACTTTCCACACCTGTGAACCCTTAATTTACACTTTTGAACTTTCCCCTCAGGAAAATAATACCTGGAGTGTGTATACTCATGGAGAGTGTTACTTCTATCCTTCCTCAGTGTATTCTTTCCATGTAGGGGGAGCAGAATTAGTGTAACACTCCTGCCCTCTCTCTGTCCTTTTATTCACTCAACCAGAAATAAAGGGACTTAATAGATTTTAGAAGTATAGCAAGAAGCCAGACATGGTGGCACATGCTTGTAATCCCAGCATTTGGGAGGCTGAGACTGGAGGATCCGGGTTCGCAGCCAGCCTCAGCTGCTTAGTGAGGCCCTCTGCAACTTAGTGAGACCCTGTTTCAAAATAAAGAATTAAAAAATAGGTCTGGAGCTGTACTTTGGAGGTAGAATGCCCCCAGGTTCCATCCCCAGTACTGCAATAAAAAAAAAAAAGAAGAAGAAGAAGTATAGCAAGAATTAGCTGCATACGCTCAGAATGGCCCTCTTGGGAATGAACTGCCCACTTGGGCCAGGACTAGAGGAAGGTGAGGGAGATGTTTACCTGAGGCACTTAATTTAAGGCAGGATCAGTAACAGGTATGAGAAGGAGAGATCTACACAGTGAGATAGGAAGCAGAGAGTCAGGGGCCAGCTCACTCTTTTTAAAACAACCTGTTCTTGAGGAAACCAGGGTTCCTGGAGAATTACATCAATCTCTTCTGAGGGTGATGCCCCCAAATGACTTAATGACTCCCACTCAATTACCACATTAACACCCCCATGATTGGGAGCAAGGTTTGAGGCACAGGAACCCTTAGGAGACATTTTCAAACCATATCCAACCCATAGCAGTTCCGGACTAGAGACAGGGAGAAGGTAGGAATAATGTCAAAGAATTAATACTATAGCTGGGATCTTAAATGTTGCTCAAAGGTGGCAGAAACATTAGGAGGTGGGGCCCAGAGGGAGGAAATAGGCCCTGGGGTGTGTCTTTGAGTATCTTTTGTCCCCAGCCCCTTCTGGTCTCTGCTTCCTGGCTGCCACAGGGCCAGAAGATTCCCTCTGCCACACCCCCCACCATGATGTTGTGCCTTACCACAGGCCCAGAAACAACAAAGCCAAGTGACCACGGACTGAAACTGTGAGCCTAAGTAAATCTTACCTTCTTTAAGACTGTCTCAGGTATTTTGTCATAGGAGGAGACTAATATAATTAATCACTGATCCTGAAAACTTGCTGGCCACAGTGGTGAAGTAGGATCCTGCCGGCCAGGCCCTCAATGAGCTGGGCACTGACCTTTAGCTTTAGATCACTGGGAGGTCCAAGGAAGGACTGAAGAGGCTCCTGTAGCCACCCGTGGAAACATCTGGGGCTTTGGGCAGTGGCCATTTGCAAATCATTACACAGAATGTTTCCAGAATGTCAGCTCCAGATGAGAAGGATCTGGGGAGAGTAGGTGTCTATTTTATTCAACCATGTATCCCCAATACTCAGTATACGAGTGGGTTACCAAAAAAATTGTTGAATTAATGTATGAAAAAGACCAAGAGAATTTGACTTTGGACCTGAACTCCTTTGCTTTTTTTTTTGTTTTGTTCCAGGAACTGAACCCAGGGGCATTCTATCTCCAAACTACACTCCCATTCTTTGTTTTAAAACAGGGTCTTAGGCTGGTCTTGAACCTGTGATCCTCCTGTCTCAGCCTCCAAAGTACTGGAATTACAGGCATGTGTCATCATGCCTGACTCCTTTGTATTTTAACATATTAGAACTTTAACTTGCAAGGGAATTCAATCTTAAAATTATTTTTCCCCCAAGAAGTGATAAAAAGAAGCAGAGGGTTTATGTTCAAGCTTAGGACATCTCCATTCCATTCACATTTTAACTTTGTCATCAGATCTCACTGCACTTCTCCAACTAATTATGTGGGACAATACTGCTGTACATATTTAAGACCAGAAAAAGGAGAGCAGGTGGACACCTTGGGCATAGAGGGGCCTCCAAACCAACTGCATTCATGTACCTATCAGAGACTGGCAGGGCAAAATCTCTACTGCCCCTCGAGGTGGGGGAAGAGTGCCCAGAGTGGCATGGTGTTCACCAAGGAGCAACCTCTTGAAGGTCTGGGTTACACAAGTATGGGTGAAGGGAGAACAAAGTGGGGGTGTCAGAGGTGAATGCTTCTTCCCATTCCTGATGTTTCCTCCCATCTGGGAGCTCAGCTAGTGTTATCTGTCTTTGCTTCAGTCTCATCCTTTATTTTCATCCAGTCCAGAGAAAATGTACAGGAATAAACCTGGCATTCTCAGGTCTCCTTGGGGGCGAGTCAGCCCACACAGAGTACAAGCACCCTCCTCCCTCACCACCAGCAATCAGAAGGGGACTGGGAATTGCCATGGTCTCTCACACATCTTTCACAGTCAGCTTCCAACAAAGATAATTTAATAGCCTGAATGCCAGTTCCCTTACACTGTTACATCTTTCCACTAGTCCAGAACTCAGATCAGGAAGGGGGTATTACACATTGGACCACACTTTTTGTCTCCCTACTTGTAACAGCAAAGTTAAATAGTTGTTCATTTCAAGGATGAGTAGCAGTGGGAAAAATTATTTGATATAAGAGATGTTGATATAAATACAAAAATATCAGCTTGATGCATCATACAAAACTGTAATCCCAATACTTGGAAGGCTGAGACAAAAGGATTACAGGTTCAAGGCCAGCTTCTTCAACATAGCAAGATCCTGTTTCAAAATAAAAAATAAGGCTGAGGGTGTGGCTCACAGGCAGAAGTCCCCTGAGTTCAATCCTCAGTACAAAAAATAAAATAAAATAAAACAACATCAACAGATAAGTCCCCAAATATTTTTACCTTGAAAGAATCTTATATGCAGCAATATTGGGAACAAAAGGAAAAGACTTACTCTTTATTATAAGCATTGTACTATTTTGGGAGCCTGAGCCCTAGGGGTAAAGACTTTGGAGCATAAGACACTCCTCAAAACAGGTTCAATTTTGCTGTAATAATAAACAACCCCAAGGTTCAATGTTGGTGGTATGGTCAAGGAGTTCTGCCCATACCACGGTCAATCAGGCATCCAGAAAGACTGAAGTTTCACTCAATAAATGCTTCCATGACCATTAGGCACTGGGAAAGGAGTTCAGAGAACCACACATTCCCTCTTAAAGCTCCTGCCTAGAAGTGATACACATCATGTCTGTTAATATTTCTTTCTTTTTTTTTTTTTCAGGGACAAAGGCAGGAGTTTATTTAGGAAAGTAAGGGACTCGAGGGAGAAGACAGCTGAGAAGAGATCATCTGGGCCAAGAGAGCAAGAAAGAGAGAGAGAAAGAGCACATCTGCTAATATTTCAACAGATGAAACAGGCACAGGACTCCTACTATAACCCTTAACTGAGTGCATTGATCTAATCAGCCTAGACTAAACATCAGTAGATGCTGCCCCCCACCCCTAAAAAATCTGAGAGGGTAATTCCAATAGCTGGGCTCTAGTTTGGATCAAACTTTTGGTGTGTTGCTGAATGCTTTCTGCTCCAGGGAGATTAGCAAAGCACACTCAAAATGGGAGTTGGAGGAGACTGGGCTGGCAATGCTGGGCTTCCAAGGGCTCAGGACTCTCTATCAGTAGAGTAGTTGAAGGGGTTAGGATTGAGATTTAGGGATCCCTACTTAAAACCTGAGTTTAGCTGAGCATGATGGCACATGCTTGAAATCGCAGTACTTGGGAGGCTGAGACAGGAAGGTCACAGGTGTGAGACCAGCCTCAGGAACTTAGCAAGACTCTCAGCAACTTAGTGAGATCCCGTTTAAAAACAAAAATAAAATAAAATAGGAATGGGGGCATAGCTCAGAAGTAGAATGCCCCTGGGTTCAATCCTGTGTGTGTGTGTGTGTGTGTGTGTGTGTGTGTCAGACAGACACACACACGCCTGAGTTTATAAAAAGGTGATAACTTCTAAGCTATAAAAAGGTGATAACCTCTAAGCTGCTTGAATAAGAACTTGAAACATATTTTGATGTAAGACATCCTAAGTAATGAAAAAATTTCAGGAGAAGGAAACAACCAAATAATACGATGGCAATATGTGACTATGCGAATGTATTATTACCAATCTCACTAACTCATGTGGGGAGGGAGAAAGGGGGAGCAAGGTGGGATGTAGAAGAATATATGCAAAGGGCTATGCGCAAGTATGTCTTTATTACATTGATCCTCATGATGTAATAATTGAATTGTTCAAATTATAAAAAGATAAATTATACAACTACCAAAATTAAAGTCATATTACTAGCCGGGCGTGGTGGCGCACGCTTGTAATCCCAGCATTCGGGAGGCTAAGACCGGAGGATCCGGGTTCGCAGCCAGCCTCAGCTACCTAGTGAGGCACTCCGCAACTTAGTGAGACTCAGTTTCAAAATAAAAAATAAAAAATAGGGCTGGGGGTATAGCTCGGAGGTAGAATGCCCCTGAGTTCAATCCCCAGTACCGCAAAAAAAAAAAAAAAAAAAAAAATTAAAGTCATATTACTAATCTAAAAATTCAATGCAATCCCCATCAAAATACAGTGATACCAGGTATGGTAGGACATGCCTGTAATCCCAGTACTTGGGAGGCTAAGAGAGGAGAATTGTAGGTTCAAGATCAGCCTCAGCAATTGAGCAAGACTCTCAGCAAACCAGTAAGACTCTGTTTCAAAAAAAAAATATTTTAAAAACATGGCTAGGGGTGTAGCTTGGAAGCAGAACACTTCTGGGTTCAATCCCCAGTTTTGAAAAAAAGAAATGAGATTCTTTACAAAACTAGAAAGAAAATAAAACATTCCTAAAATTCATATGGAAGCACAAAAGACCCAGAATAGCCAAAGCAATCCTAAGCAAAAGAGCAATGCTGAGGTGTCACAATATCCAGCTTCAAAGTAAACAAACACACATAAACCATGGAGTAGAAGAAAGGCCACAGAGACAAACTCACACATGCTGGGTAGATGGGGAACTATTGTGTCCAATTCTTGCCAAAGGTACTAAAAACATACACTGGAGAAAAGACAGCCTCTTTAACAAATAGTGCTGGGAAAACTAGGTATCTATCTAAATGTAGAAGATTGAAACTAGATCTCTATTTTTCCTCCCTGTGCAAAAATCAATGGATCAAAACCTAAGTGTAAGACCTGAAACTGCTGGAAGAAAACATAGGGGAACACTTCAAGATATAGCACATGCAATGACTTCCTGACTTGGACTCCTAGAGCTCGGGAAATAAGAGCAAGAATTGGCATATGGGACATCAAATTAAAAAGCTTCTGTGTGGCAAAGGAAGCAATTAACAGAATAAAGAGAGAGCCTACAGAATGGAAGAAAATCTTTGCCAGCTACTCTTTCAACAGAGGATTAAATGCAGAATACATGAAGAACTCAAGAAACATTAAAAAAAAAAAAAATAACCCACTCAATAAATGGGCAAATGAACTGAGCAAATACTTCTCAAAAGAGACAAATGGCAGCCAGGCGTGGTGGTACATGCTTGTAATCCCAGTACTTGGGAGGCTGAGACAGGAAGATCCGGGTTCACAGACAGCCTCAGCTACTTAGTGAGGCCCTCCACAACTTAGTGAAATCCTTTTTCAAAATAAAGAATAAAAAATAGGATTGGGGGTATAGCTTGGAGTAGACTGCCCCTGGGTTCTATCCCCAGTACCAGGCACAAAAGAGAGAGAGAGAGAGAGAGAGAGAGAGAGAGAGAGAGAGAGAGAGAGAGAGAGAGACAGACAGACAGACACAAATGACCAATAATTATATGAAAAAAAAATACTCAAATATTTAGCCACTAGAGAAATTAAAATCAAGACTATATTGAGATTCCATAATCACCCCAATCAGTATGGCTATCATCAAAATATAAGTAATGATAAATTCTGACAAGAATGTAGTAAAAAAGACACCCTTATATACTGTTGGTGAGAATGTAGATTAGAAGAGCCACTATGGAAATCAGTATGGAGGTTACTTAAAAAACTAACAATAGAACTACCATATGACCCAGCTATACCACTCCTTGATGTACATCTGAGAGATTTAAATTCAGCGTATTACAGGATACCTGTATACCTGTGTTTATCACAGCACAACTCTCAATAGCCAAATTATGGAATTGGTCTAGGTGTCTATCAACAGACAGATGAAGATAATGTGCTATATATGCAATGGAGTATAATTCAGTAATGAAAAAAGAATAAAATCATGTCATTTTCAGGAACATGGATGGAACTAGAGATTATAATCAAACTAAGCCAGATCAAGAAAGACAAGCATCATGTTTTCTCTCATATGTAGAAGCCAGTGGAGGAAAAAAATTACAAATGTAGAAAGGAAACTAGTAGTGAAAAAGATGGGGGTCAGGGAGGGAGGGTGAAGGCAAAGGAGGATAACAAAGGGTTAGAAATTATCAAAATATGTTAAACACTTATAAGAATATGACAATGAAACCCACTATTCTGTATAAATAATGTGCACTAATTTTAAAAGAATTAATATGGCTCGGCTGGGGATGAAGTTCAGTAGTATTTGCCTAGCATGTGACACCCTAGTCTGATCCCTAGCACCTCAAAAAATTCATGTCAAAGTTCAGTATACAGAACATCATACCAAATTACGGCCTACACTAAAATTTGCCACAAATGACAGTACAATTCCTCTGCCTAAGGGATCTCATTTCAACCAAGATCATTTATCAATGATTCATAGCTTTCAGGGAAGCAAAAGGAAAAACAGATGAGAAATAAGTGAGAACTTCCATCTGTCCCCAATATCTGACTATCCTCAACACATGAAGTATTTTGTGACCAGTACTGCAGCTGACTGGTCACCTAGCCCATTTCCTCTTCTTTATTTTCCAACATTTTCTGCGGGTCAATGTTATGTGTCCCAGTGACAGAATTTGAGTGGATGTTCTATGTGCCACTTCTAGACCCAGACCATAAAACTCACTTAGAACATTTTCATGTTCTCCTTAAGTTACTTGACACAAAATAACAAAGCAAGCCACATGCCAACACATATTTAAAATGGTGAAACCACAAGCTGGAAGCATGTGTCCTGCCTGAATCACTGGAGGATTACTGCCCACTGATCACAAATACCTCATTCTGGACCTCAGTCAACAAGAAGTAAATCAGTGTTGTGGTTGAGTCTAACCATTTTTAGAGTTTTTCATTTAGGGTTCTGCTATGTAGTTAAAACAAAGATTTTATAAATCAGTACTTGCTTAATGTGAAAAAAAATATGACCTCCTTGGGGATAAATAGAATCTGTATAGTTTAGTGAATTTGAGCTTCTCTTTTACTCATTAATGTTAAGATAGCCAATCTAGAAGAATCTATGACCACCTAGGAAAAAAAAAAAAAGAAATTCTATATATTTGCATTTTTAAGGAGAAAAATAGTCCCAATCAAACAATAATTTATAATTATGCACCCACTTCATCCTGAACAATCTCCCTGTTCCTTTTTGTCTTTAATTCCTTCCCCAGTTTGCTGCTTTCAAGAAGTCTTCCCACATCAATTTAGTTTGGGGGTTTGCACACTAGTTCTGTAAAGAGTCAAAGAGTAATATTTTAAACTATATGGGACATATAGTCTGTGTTGTATTTATTCAACTCTGCTGTCATAAAATGAAAACAGCAATAGACAATATATAAATCAATGAACATGAGGCAGAAGTCGTGTCACATGCCTTAATCCCAATCCTTGGAGGCTGGGACGGGAGGATCACAGGTTCGAGGCCAGGCTAAGCAACTTAAAGTAGCTCTCAGCAACTTAGTGAGACCCTGTTCAAAATAAAAAATAAATTAGGGCTGGGGGTATAGCTGGGAGGTAGAACACACCTGGGTTCAATTTCATATTTTATGATATATATGTGTATATATACATATATATATATCATGATGAATCTTAATAAAACAATTTATAAAACAAAAAAACAGGCCACAGGCCACATCTGGCTCTTGGGCTGTAGTGTGCTTAGCCCTGAACTAGTCTAATATCTACTGTGTCAACACTAGCTGACATCTACACTTCTCCATCCTTAAAATACATGTTTCATTTACTTTGGTTTCCTCGATTTCCGACTCTTTCAGGGAGGTTATCTCAGCACAAGGACGGCATAGGCTCGGTTCTCTAGGTACAATGAACATTTATTTCCATAAAAATATCCACTCAAATCCCAGCTACTTAAGAGGCTGAGGTAGGAGGATTGCCAGTTCAAGGTCATCTGAGGCAACTTAGCAAGACCCTGCTTGAAAATAAAAAAATTAAAGGGCTGAGGATATAGCTCAGTGGCAGAGCATCCCTGGGCTGAATCCTCAGTACAGGGGAGTGCAAGGATCACATCCATTCACAAGATCAGGGACAATATGGCTTATAAATTATCAAACAACAATGAAAAGCCACACCAAAAATTGGCTCCTAAGCCAGGAGTGGTGGCGCACGCTTGTAATCCCAGCATTCGGGAGGCTGAGACCGGAGGATCCAGGTTCGAGGCCAGCCTCAGCTACATAGTGAGGCACTCCACAACTTAGCAAGACCCGGTTTCAAAATAAAGAATAAAAAAATAGGTCTGGGGGTGTAGCTCGGAGGTAGAAAGCCCCTGAGTTCAATCCCCAGTGCCGCAAAAAAAAAAAAAAAAAAAAAATTGGCTCCTAAATTTCATAAGTCCTCTCATCAATTATCATATAAAGTATCATAGTTATCAAATATCATAAATTGAGATCTTTGTGCCAGCATTACTTTACCTATGTGTTAAATAAAAAGCCCAACAGTGACTTTAGAGTCACATTAAGCACAAGTTCGAGTTGCCATCACTGTTGAAGATCATAAAACCGAAATCATACTCCATTAGCAAATACAGATCTTACCAGTATCAGCATAGTTTTAAGGACAAAAACAGAAACTTAGCAACTAATGGGTACACCCAGGACACAAGTAGTCACCATCCTCGATTAGACTCTGGCAAAAGGGAAATTATTTCATTCCCACCCACCCTAAAGCCACATGCAAGTGTCCCAATCCTCCACTGCATCTCTTCCTGCTGCTCCAGCCATCCTGAGTCCTGTGCTTGTACCAGACCCCAGTAGGTGCTCATCTATTACTCATTCTACCCTCCGTCCCTGATAGCAGAAACCTGAATTTGTGCAGATGTCCACCCCAGCCCATGTGATTTAGAAGAAAGTCCCATCCACAGCCTAGGGGTAAATTCTGACTGATGCAAATCATGAGGTTCTTTTTTTAATTATGAAGGTTAGAGAAACCAGCAGAAAACCCAAGTCCTAACTTATTGTGTTTGCAACAGCATGTTTTAATACCTCAATTTAGTATTTCAAGGGGTATAAACTTAATAAAAGATCAGACTCTTATGTAGATTCAGTTTCAACAAGATACATTATTTTCATTAGAAAGTCATATGAACTGTCACAGAGGATTCAAATACATGTTACTGTGATTTTTTGAACAGATAAAAAAGAATAATAGCCACTATATGACTAGTGATTATGCATAAAAGCTATCTAAAGACTTTCCATACATTCTCACATTATCCACAAACAACTCTTGAGAGGTAGACAACATTACAAATCCCAATTATACACAGGAGGAATCTGCAGCCTGCAGAGTGAAATAATCTGTCATAGTTACTAGGAGGTAGCAAACCAAGCAGTCTGCTTTTGTGTTCATTTTTTCACTACTATGCCAAAAAGTAAATTCTAAGACCAAAAAAGAGAGGCATACACAAAAAAGATCAAATATCAGAGAATGACATTCTTTATTCTGTTAAGACTGAAGGCTAACCCTGGCGTGGTGGCACATGCATATAATCTCAGTACTTGGGAAGCTGACATAGGAATATTGCAGGTTCAAGGCCAGCCTTAGCAACTTGGTGAGACCCTCTGCAACTTAGTGAGACCCTGTTTCAAAATTTAAAAATAAAAAAATAGGGCTGGGGATGTAGCTCAAAGGTAGAACAACAGGCTGAAGGCTAGAAAACAACAAGATAATAGCTACAAAATTCTGAAAGACAAGTTGATTCTAAACTGGAATTTTATACCTTCTTAAACTATGAATCAGAAGTGGACGTGACCAGGCATGGTGAGATGCACCTACAGTGCTAGTGGGCAGGAGGCTTAGGTAGAAGGAGCGCAGGAGCCAAGGAGTTTGAGGCCAGCTTGAGCAACGTAGAGACCCCATATTTAAAAAAAAAAAAAGTGTGGATAAAGAGACTTTTAGGCATGTAAACTTCAAACTTACCTCCCTTACATACTTTCTCAGGAAACTGAGGTATGGTGGGGAATGAGGTAATGAGGTAAACCAACTAGAACTGTCGCCCAAAACCAGGCAGTCCAGGAGAAGAGCCACTAGGGCGACTGCTGTGTCCCACACCAGCCCTTAGCTACAGGAAGACAGAGGTCCAGAGAGGGTGTCTCCAGGAAAAACACAGGATGAGTAAATACTGGAAAGTTTTAACACTTTGAAAAATGGAACAGAGAGAAATTATAGAGAGCTTTAGGAGAATGTGAGATGTTTCTCCAGAATAGTCGAAGAAAATAAAGTGTGTACGGGTGTACAAGTGTACGTTCAGGAGGCGGGGGGGTATTAAACTTAAAAAACACAAATAGTTGTACAAGAGAGGAAATATAACCATAATAAATGACTTGGTTCACTAGGGACATTAACATTATCATATTAAGGGAAACAATATGATTTCAGCAAAAACTGCCTATGGCTATAATAGAAAGACTTGGGAAACTAAATGGGGTGTCAAGACTCTTCATCTCTAGCTGGGCATGGTGGCGCACATTTGTAATCCCAGCACTTAGGAGGCTGAGACAGGAGGATCACAGGTTCGTGGCTAACCTCAGCTACTTAGTGAGGCCTTCTGCAACTTAGTGAGACCTTGTTTAAAAATAAAGAATAAAAAATAGGGCTAGAGGTGTACCTCGGAGATAGAATGCCCCTGGGTTCAATTCCCAGTATGGCAAAAAGAAAAAAAAAAATTCATCTCGATTATGAAGTTAATACATAATGCTTAAAAGAGATGTTAAGATATGAAAATATATGCATATTGTCTTGAAATACAGGGGAAAACACAATAGGAAATGGTTAAGGGAGTAGAGTGTAACTGTCTCATAAGACAAGAGAGTGGGTTGCTCTTGCATGGAGCGCTCTGAACACCGAGTAGTCCTCCCTTATCTGCAGTTTCACTTTTCATAGTTTGTTACCCACAGTCAGCCTCAGTCCAAAAATATTAAGTGGAAAATTCCAAAAATAAATGACTCGTAAGTTTTAAACAACTTTCATTACAGCATATTGTTATAACTATTCTATTGCTGTTGTTAATCTCTTACTTTGACTAATTTATCAATTAAACTCTATCATAGGCATGTATATACAGAGTTGGGCACTGTCATGGTTTCAGGGGTCTACTGGGGGTGATGGAATGTATCCCTCATGGATGGGGGGGCAACTGTACTTGTCTTCTTTAACTCTGAACATATTATAGAAAGTAAAGAATTATGTAGAAGAATGAGATGAACCTTTCATTCCTATCCTATTTTCTCTTCCTACATTAATAATAGTCCTAGCTTGGTTCCTTTTTTATTTTATTTTATTAGGTTTTGTTTTCTTGTTTGTTTTCATTTGGTTTCTTGTGGCACTGGGGATTGAACTCAAGGTGCTTCACATGCCAGACAAGCATTCTACCACTGAGTTATATCTTCAGCTTCTGGTACACAGACTAGAGCCTCAGGAAATGCTGGGTGAGACCACAGATAGGGTTCCATGCACAGACTGGGAAACATGGGCTGCAAGCAGACTTTTTCTGAACCTATGACCCCTGACTTTTTAGCTGCTGCTCTGGACTATTAGTCCTGATTGGCCTCCTGATTTTACACCAATACTTATGCTATAACATTTAACTCTAGCCACTGTGAGTGATACCTATGAACCACCAAGGCCAAATGTCAAATTCTGCTCTAGTTATGTGCCAAAGCTATGAAACTGACATAAAATATACCCTAATTTCAGACACATTAAAATGTGAACATATGTCTTAGTTTTTTTTGTGTGTGTATACGTATGGTTTTTTTGTTGTTGTTGTTTGTTTTTTGTACTGGAGATTGAACCTAGCCATTTTTAGTTTTTATTTTGAAACAAGGTCTCGATAGGTTACTGTGCATTGGCCTTGAACCTGTAATCCTCCAGTTTCAGCTTCCCAAATACTGGGATTATAGGTGTGCACCATAGCACCTAGCTCAGAAATGATTTTTTTTTTTTTCAGCAGAACTGGGGATTGAACTCAGGAGCATCTAACTCCAAGCTACACCCCCAGTCCTATTTTTTATTCTTTATTTTGAAACAAGGCCTCACTAAGTTGCAGGGGCCTCACTACCTGAGGCTGGCCGCGAACCCAGATCCTCTGGTCTCAGCCTCCAAAGTACAAGCATGCACCACCACACCCTGGTAGAAATGATTTTTAAAAAGCAATAATTTGTTAAAACAAAGCTCAACACTTCAAAGCCATTGACTCTCAGGGTTAGGAAAGAACTTTAAAAAGGACCTGTGGAATATTCACACCAACCCAACAGTTGAATTCTCTATTAGGCCGAAATGAAACCTCTACCCACTATAGAAAATGTATATGTTCTATGTTGTTCCTACTTCATGTAGACAGTACCTGTCCGAAGTCATAAAGCATACTGTTAGATCTGGGATTGAAAGTTTAGATAGTTGAAATTAACAGAAAACCCTCAAATAAGTAGTAAAAGACAAAAGTTTATCTGTTTCATGCAGAAGCTTGCATAGACTGTCTAGGATTAAGGTATCCAGCAAGATGACAGGAACCCAGGCTCTGCCTTTCTCATTCCTCTGCTGTGTCTGTCCTCCATCTGTGGCCCAGAATAGAACACCTGTTTCACTGAATAGGGATGAAGGAGGGTAAAGAAGCAACAAGGATGGAAGCTACCTAAACAAACAAACCTATGCTTGTGCCAGTGGCCATAGCTTAATCACAAGGCCATTCCTGCAGAGAAGGTGGGTTGGGAAATGGATACCAACAATACCTGCCACCTGTACCCCCAGCTAAAAATTCTATACAAAGAGAAATTGGGAAAAAGGGAAATTGAAGGACTAATTGCCAGAGACCCAATGCCCTAACCCAGAGATCACCGCTCTTCACTAATAAGAAAACAGTCTGTACTCATAGACTCACCATGGCTGTTTCCATTTTAATAGAGCTTTTCTAGAATCCAGGATGCCATAAACTCAGACTGATGCTGCCAGTACCCTGCCAGACTTGGGACAAGATCTTTGGGAGAGATGGCCCTCTTGGCATCCCTAAGTTATGATGACCACGGTGGTAGATTTGCAGACCCTGCAGAAAGCTCATGGGGCACTCTGAACCATCTTGATGCAACAGAAAAATTCAGTTTTCTTTCATAAAAATGTCAAGTTTATTTCTGGTCTAGTTCTACTTTCCAATGAATAAAGCCCCTGGAGTCATCCAATTCTTATGCATGATTAATACAGTTGTGCTTGGATTCAATAAAAAACCGTGGCCTGATAATATCATCAGTATTTTATTATAGTGAATATAATAAAGAATATTGTTTGAAACATGTATTTGATGTCTGCCATGTGCCGGGCATGGTTAAGTTCTGGAGCTGCTGCAGACTGGATCAGTAGTGAGTGAGATGTAATAACATGAGCATGAGCCAAATGCCTTCCTAGAGAAAAGATCCACATACACAGAAGTAATAAACAGAACACAATTCAGGAGGTACTGATGCTCGCCTAGGGAAGTCGGGGAAATACTGAAGATTTTGTCAAGCAAAAATGGAGAGACAGGCCATGCAGCCAGAGGGAATGATACAGGGTCCAAAGTCCTTCTGGAGACATGAAGAGAGTCCATGTGGCAGGTGGGGGATGAGGGACTGCAGTCTGGGCAGCTCAAGAGTTTGGCTCCTATTCTGTGCACAGTGTGAGCCCACCAGAGCTGGGAGATGGACATGAACAGTTGGCTGCACTGAGGGGTGGTAGATGTTCTAGTGAGGGCAGACTGTCGCAGGAAACTGCTGGGATGGACCTGAACTAACTGGGTGGAAAGAAGGTGGGTGACAAGCCAGGCAAGCCTCAAAGGCTTGGGGCTGCATTATCTGCTCTGAGCAGCAGAGGGCGTGGCACACAGTAAGTGCCCAATAAATGCCCAATCAATTAAACATTGTTGTAAAAGGTTACCTCACATATATTAATATTTAAAGCAAGAAGGTATGGCAGATAAGATAGGAAAGTTACATAAATAATCTATCACATTCTAGGAAGATACAAAATGGATTTGAGCTTTTAGTATAAATTAGAATTTTTGATTTCTCTTTTCTGTAAATAAATAAATGCACGAGTTTAGGATATTGGTTTTAGATGCAAAAAGGCTGAAAGGTTTACTGCCTATTTGAGACAATGAGCAGAGGAGAGGCTCAAAGGATGAATAAACCATGAGTTGTGGTGCACGCCTATCATCCCAGTACTTGGGGAGATGAGACAGGACAGGTTCCAAGCCAGCCTGAACAACTTGGTCATGCCCTCCACAACTTAGTGAGACCCTGTTTCAAAATAAAAAATAAAATAGGGCTGGAGGTATAGCTCATAGGTAGAATACCGCTGGGTTCAATCCTCAGTACTACAAAAAAATTAATGGAATAAAATCGGGCATGGTGGTGCACGCTTGTAATCCCAGTACTTGAGAGGCTGAGACAGAAGGATCCGGGTTCGAGGCTAGCCTCAGCTACTTAGTGAGGTCCTCTGCAACTTAGTGAGACCCTATTTCAAAATAAAAAATAGGGCTGGGGGTGTAGCTCAGAGGTAAAATGCCCCTGGGTTCATTCCCCAGTAAAACACACACACACACACACACACACACACACACACACACACACACATTAATGGAATAAACCACAGGAAAAAAATGAATAACATATTAAAACAGAGACAGGATGCCATGTGTGGTAATGCCATGTGTGCACATGCTTGTAGTTCCAGAACTTGGGAGGCTGAGACAAGAGGATCCCAGGTTTTCGGCCAGCCTCAGCTACTTAGTGAGACCCTGTTTCAAAATAAGGAATAAAAGTAGAGTTGGGGGTATAGCTTGGAGGTAGAATTCCCTGGGTTCAATCCCCCAGTACTGCAGAGAGAGAGAGAGAGAGAGAGAGAAAGAGAGAGAGAGACACACACAGAGAGAGAGAGACAGAGACTATTTAGTTTATCCAAGGAAAAGTAATTAATTTCTTTTAAAAACACATGTGTAAAAAATCTTAAGAGAAATTAGGACTCCAAGAATGCTATCAGAGAAAGTCTATCTATGGTATGGTAAAACAAAACAAAACGCAATTAAAACCATCTCAACAAAAATATATACCCCCATTTCCTACTCACCTTCAATACCACATAATGAAGTTTGTATTTAAAATCTCTGAGTCCAACATTTCATTAATTAAAATATTTTATAGGAACAATAAAATATCACCAAGTGTCTTAAAAGCAGATCAACGCCCCTCACTTCCAGAAACAGACACATCACAAGGCCACCAGTGGAGAACAGAGACTGGTGGTAGACAGATGGCGTACCCAGAGTCTTCTACAGCTGTGTCAAACACAACCAGAAAAGTAATAGCAGTATCTAAAGGAAAACAGTCACCTTTACACTAATAAATAGGGATTAAGCAACTCACTCATAGTCTTTAGTTTAAACTCATGTGTAAAGCTTTTCTTTAAGCCATGGCTACAATCTAGATGAACACAGATACTGGAAAACAGACTTCTGATAATCCTACAGTACAGCCACTCTGTCTTAGATAATTCACACTACACAATTAAAAGCCTTTTCTGCAGTGGGGGTGAGGGTGGAGGCTGGGAGGAGCAAGACCATAGCTGATTATGCCAAGGGTACCAGCCCTGAAAAAATAAATAAATAAAACCTCCTCGCTGAGGCCCACTGGAAGTATGAAGAGTCAACACAAGGCCAATGAACTGGCCTACTGAGGCTCAAGAATTCTGATTCCTGCAGTTCATTCCAAAAATATGCTTTTATTCCAAAATTTTCTGGCTCAAGAACTTCCTAAAACCTCCAAAGCAGGATGTGGGAGACCCCACACACTCACAAACTCTTAAAACTGCATTCTTGAGAGCTTAGTCAGTAATCTTACTAGTAAAATGTTTTAACAGTGGCCTCTTAAAAATAACTACACTTCGGGACATCCTACATTCTTTAAACGTCTCATAAAATACAGTGTAAATAACAAAGTTGTACCCCCCCCATCTTCATCTCTTGCAGATAAGATAGTGTGAAAGCCAACTTGCCAAGTTAATATGCTCGGAGCATTTAAATCATAAATGCTTGAGTAGTTCTAGTTTTCTTCTGTCCCTCCCACTCTGCCTCAAACACTATATTTACACATATACACACATATAAACACTATATTTACACATATTACACACAACCACTACAACCAGAGTCACAATGTGGAACTGACCAAATAACCAAGTTCTAGCCGCTTCAGATGACTTAGTAAACTAATGTGTGCATGTGCCTGTGGTGTGTCTAATAATCCCCTACCACACTCCTTGTTATTATCAGTGTCACAATAAAATGACTATGGTCAGTTGTAAAAATTTATAAAATTTTAAATGTTGCCTAATCATAGTTTCTGTATTTGCCAATTTACACCCAATGCAGAGCACCGCATGTGACTCCTTTCCTTTTCAAAAAGCAGGAACATTTATTTGTAATAGTCTTCGCATTTTTCACTCATTCTAGAATATATCCTGAAGTAGGGGTAATTCAATATAATAAATGCCACAAACAAAATTTAAGAGAAAGTGTATTAGGTTCAAAAAGCAGTTTTATTTTAAAAAGTATTGAAGCTAGGCATGGCGGCACATACTTGTAATCCTAGTACTTGGGAGGCTAAGATAGGAGGATTTTAAGTTCAAGGCCACCCTCAGCAACTAGTGAAGCCTTCTGCAATTTAGTGAGAACCCATTTCAAAATAAGAAATAAGCCAGGTGTAGTGGTGCACACCTGTAATCTCAGTACTTGGGAGGCTAAGACAAGAGGATCACAGGTTCAAGGACAGTCTCAGCAAGTAATAAGACTCTCATCAAACTATCAAGACCCCCCATTTCCAAATAAAATAGGGCTGGAAGTATAGCTCAGAGGTATAATACCGCAGATTCAATCCCCACTGCCACACACACACAAACAAAAATGGGCTGGGAGTATAGACCAGAGGCATAATGCCTCTACGTTTAATCCTCAGTACCACACACACACCAAAAAAAAAATTATCACTTTTAAAACTTAATCAATTGTAGTGTTTTGCTTAAATGCCAAAAATCTACTACATCTTAGCTAACAACTATATTCCTCGGAATATAAAAATTGACAGCTGTTAAAGTAAGAAAGAGATGTCGTATTCAGGGTATTTGTCTAAAAACATGAGTGTTTTTGGCTGATCTAAGAGTCATGTCTCTTTCATACAGTAATGTAAAAACTACAACCATACCAATAAAAATTCAAACACCAAGCCATACAATGAATACTCTGGAGATCACAGTTATTCAAAGGACAATGCAGCCTTGCAGTGCTTGCATTACACTAAGTGTAATGATCCTTCCCTCCCTCCTATGTAAAGAATTTTCCTTGGATTCTCTGCAAAGAAACATTACAGACTTTCCTGAGGCTCTATAGGCAGAAAACATACCCAGATGTTCGTAGTTATATTGTATATCATTTACAGTAAAACTCAAAACAAAACAAAAAATGACATGTTCTGTGAAGTACACAATTTACTGGTCTATCCTGACTGTATCTGAGAGCAGGAGAGACTTCTACTTCTCGGATTAAATCAGTATTCACTATGGTGGGTGATTTCTTCTGGATTAAAGATTCCAATGACTCACAAAAAAACTTTTCTTTTTTATTAAGCAAAGATGTTAACTATGCATCTATACCACAACTTGAACTTAGACTTAACGTATAATTCTTATTAATCCGTCTGCAATTTTACTTCTAATTTCCTATACAAATAAATTCTTAAAAGTTTCATATCCCTTAAACATAGGAAATTCTGAATGCTCAAATATTCTCAAGCTAATGAATAGTATAATACACAAGGGAAAGAAAGATATGTAATGTACCATTAATGATAATAATTAACTATATCAAGTGGAGAGGAGGAAAAGGAATATTTCATGCTACATAATTGCTTTATACATTTCTCCTTTTGGGGGGAATTTTATTTAAATACCAAAATATTTAAAATATGTTACGCTCCAATAAGAACAAAACACCATCTGCATGGACTGTACTTTTTGATCAACATTTCTTTCATGGCAACTGAAACGAAAAGATCTGGAAATTGTTTATTCAGCAGGTGGACCAGCATATCTGCTCTCTGCAAGATGAGTAACTAAAGCTGTTACTCAAGCAAATAAATGTCTCTCAAATTCTAACAACAGATCTGTGATTCCAACACCTGAAACACATGCCAAAAGGTCTTGCAGGCAGGCAGTCTGTACATAAAAACAAACACTACAACAGAAGAACTTCTCTTAGCATGAACTACTCCTCTTACCAACAAAGATCTTACTACCTTTCTGAAGCAAGGCCTATTCACGGAAGAGCGGATGACGAACACTGACGAATTATCTTCCTCGGTGTGAGTATCTGAGTTCACTGAACCAAGTCTACTTCTATATGTGAGAAATCTGAGGTCTGGAGAGACTAAGATTCTTAGTACTGTCTCCACTGCACATCTCTAGGATGTGCACACTTCACACCATATGCTATAGAACAGAAATGATGGCCAGGCCTACTGGTGCATGTCTGTAATCCCAGTATTGAGAGGCTGAGACAGGAAGATTGCAGGTTTCAAGATAGCCTCAGTAATAGCGAGACCCAATTTCAAAATAAAAAAAGGACTGGGAGTATTGCTTGGAGATAGAATGTCCCTGGGTTCAATTCCCAGTGCCACACACACACACACACACACACACACACACACACACACAAAGATGGTGGGATGGTGTCCTGAACATTGTGCAAGGTGGCAGTCACGTGATGTTCAAGTCCACATAATCCTCAGAGACGGAATCAGCATCAGAATGATCTCTCTCCTCCTCTTTGGCTCACCATCACCTTGCCTCATAAAAGTATGAAAGAAAAAAATTAAATCATGTGGTTAGGATAAAACCCCAATTTTTATCCTCCTTAACACTGTGCACCTAACTTCTTTAGGTAAAATGGCATGAATCCCAGAGCAATCCTGCAAAAAGATCATATATATTAAAAGGAATGCAGAAACCACAGGCAAGCCTGCAGAACAAAATCACCTCAAGAAAACAAACCTAAAGATATTCTACATCAATATAATGTATTAAATAGTCTTTGTCTCAAAACTACAGGTAAAAACAAGAGTAAATATTTCATTTGTACAATCCAAACTTGAATCTCTAGTGTTTGCAATATCCCCACTAATTATACCACAGAGAAATTAAACAAATGGATTCATAATTATGATTGTCATATTGTGTCTGCTAAAACAAAACTTTCTGGTCTTGCATCCCAGTAGAAGAGGCCAGCTTCATCTGTACTGATGTCATACCAAGGAAGCTATGAAACTTTATGCCAATTAAGATTTAAAAAAAAAAACAGTACATTCAGTACTCCACTGGGTTGCAAAGCAGATTAAACTTTTTTACAAAGAGATGAGAAGCCAAAAACTAGACACAGTATATTCAACCTTTTTTATAGCCCACTATCACTCAGTGATGAAGGATTAGGAACTAAGCAAAAATATTTCAGACCACTGCTTGGTAAAGAGCCAGAGTAGTTCTTCCAGTAATCTGAAAGTGCACAGCCACCTGGGATCCATCCCAGAGGAACACAAAGGGATTTAAAAAAAAAGTAGAAATGAAATGGACACAAGGTTCCCTTGAGAAAGTTCTGGCATAGAAACTACTTGAAGACTGTGTAACAAACCTCATCCATTTTAGATAATCAAAAGGAGATTAAACTCACAGATAAGTTCATAAGAAAAAAAAAAAGCATCTGCTGTGAACAAAACTATCCTTCTAGTTTCCTAAATGTGTGCAATACACATACACCTTTACCCCTCTTTCACCTGAGTGGTTTGAAAAGTCAAATTAAGTTAAGCAACTATTACTTCTCTTTAATCCTGAAATGCCAATGGGGATCAAGAGGAAGAAAGGTATATAGTGAAATATAAAGATTAGGAGTCAGAACTCAAGGGGAAAAAATGAAGTCTTTGAATTTATGTGTGTGCATGCTGGGATGGAACCCAGGTTCTCAAACATGCTAGGCAAGCACTCTATTGAATCATACTTTTAAACCATTTTGTATTGCCTCACATCGCAAACCCAAGTACAGCAGTGGGGAAAGAGTCTTCCTGAATCATGCTGGCCACTCTGTCCTTAGAGATGGCCAGGAGATGCAGAGGTTACCTGAAGCAAGTCAGAGAGCCCAGTGTCTGCATCACTGGCCTTCCTACACAAGGAAAAACTTGGCCTAAGAGACCCCACTTAGATGTACCACCAAAACCCAGCAGGGACTTTCCAGGAAGCTCTCTGAGGTCACCTTCCATCACTCCTGTGTATAACAACCAGCTCTGCCACACATCTCCACACTCACATTGGCATTTCCAAGGTGGAGGCTTGGCCCAAAGCACAGGATGTGGGAGAAGACCTGGGATGCAAACCTGTTTGTTCCAAAGCCCATGCTCTTCCTATCCTGCAGCCCTCATCACACACTCCCTCCTTTAACACCATCAATTTGTTCCAAGACTTTCACCTGTACTGCTGGCAAAGGTAGTCCCCAATTCAATGCAATCTTTCATAGTTCACTTGGAGATTTATTTTAACTCAAATCTTGTTTTTGGAGAACAGTGCAATTAACAGTGCTATTAAAGTTCTAGGCTGGTCCCCAAACTGAAACCCCCTTAGTCTAATATGCAGCTACTACTAGATCAGGAAAAACCTACCCAGCCTTTAACATCTCTATAAAGACCAAGCAGCTGAACATCTATAAGAGCATTGTTTCAATAGGGGAAAAAAAGCAGCATTCCAAGTTGGAAAAGCAAATCAAACAAGTTATTTCTCCTACTTTGCCCTGGCTACTACTACCTCAGCCTCAGAAGGCAAAAGAGGATAGGAAGTAGGGAAGAAGATGAAAGGAGTTTTATTTCTTCCTAAAGTGTAAAGGAATGGAAGAGGAGGAACTGCAAGCAGGCATCACGGTGAATCTCATGAAAACATGCTTAACATCATGAGTCTTGTAGGAAATGTGAATCAAAACCATCATGAGATATTATTTCATACCTATTATAAGATGACTAATATCAAAATGTGAGGGATGGTGCGGAGACACTAGAATCCTCTTACATTGCTTGTGGGGATGTAAAAACAGTGCAGCAGATGTGGAAAACAATTTTGTGGTTCCTCAAAAAGCTAAACATTAAATTACCATATGATCTAAAATCATGCTCCAAAAGAACAGAAAGATTCCAGTATGTATTTTTACCCCAGGTTCAGAGCAGCATTATCCACAATAAGCAATAAAGGGAAAGCACTCAAGAATCTATCAATGGATGACATATAAACAAAATGTGGTAAACACATGCATGAAATATTTACTTCATAATAAATGAAATTCTCGCACATGGATAAGTACTGAACACATTATTATAAATGAAATAAGCCAGTTAGAAAAGGACAAATATTATGTGATTCCATTTATATAATGATACTTCAAGTAATCAAATTCAAAGAGACAGAAGTAGACTAGAGGTGACCAGAGATGGAGGAGAGGACGATTGGGTTGTTGTTTTTGCTTTTTTAATAGCATCTCTAATCTTTACCCCCTTCTTTACCCTATCCCTGCATCCATTACGGTGACCTCTCACCCAAACTCTATCTCTGAACACACCCTGTCACCCCTAAACCCCAACTATAGATTGGACAAGAAAACTTGCAAGAACAGCAAAGATATAAATCGAAGAACAGGGAAACCATGGGAAGGAAAAATAACAAAGAAACAATGAGCCACCACAACCCCTCAATAACAGATCTCACCAACCCAGAATGGCAGAGACTACCAGAAGAACAATTCAGATCTTTAATACTAGAAACAATACAGGATTTTCAGAAAGA
>PVLC010023638.1:0-25431 GCA_004027655.1 Graphiurus murinus | reverse complement strand
TCTTGTTCTTCCTCCTCTTTTCTTCCTCCTCCTCTTCCTTCCTGTTCTTGTTCTTCCTCCTCTCTTCTTCTTCTTCCTCCTCCTCCTTCTCCTCCTCCTGCTCCTCCTTCTCCTCCTCCTTCTTCTGTGCTGCGGATTGAACGCAAGGCCTTGCTAGGCAAGTGCTCTACCACTGAGCTGCATCCCCAGCTCTAACACTTTCTTCTATTACTTTTGTCTGCTTCCCAGGTCCAAAGCCACTCTATATTTAAAATTTTTGTTATAGCAGCACTATTGCATTTTCAGTTACCAAAGTCTGAATTAACTTTCTATTGTTGTATAAAATGCTAAAGAATTTGGCATCCTAAGATGAGAAACATATTTCACACATTTTTTGTGGGTCAGAAATTTGATAATAGTTTTGCTGGCAGGTTCTGGCTTATGTTTTCTTATGATATTGCAGTCAAGATTTCAGCTAGGGCTTCAGTCATCAGAGGGATTGACTAGGACTAGAGGATCCATTTCTCAGATGTCTCACATTGCTATTAGCAGGAGGCCTTGGTCATAGGACTACTTTGAGTGTCATGATGGCCAGCTTCCCCTAGAGTCATCCGAGAGAGAGAGAGAAAGAGAGAGAGAAAAAAAAAAGTTGCAATGTCTTTTATAACCTAGCCTTGGAAGTGCCAAGCCATCAATTCTTTAATACACTATTGGTTGCACAGGACAGCTCTATTTCCTGTGGGAAGAAACTATAGAAGGTCATGAATATCAGGGAAGAGAATCATTGGGGTTCTATCAGAGGCTGACTTCCACCAAAACTTAACAGAGGCACGAGGCTTGATGTAGGACATAGCAGGAGGCAGAAGACAAGATCTTCTCTCAAGAAGCCTTATACTCATACTTAGGTGTACATTAAATTATACAGCCAAGTTGCTGGGATTGGAGGGAAGCAGCATTTACCTGATACGATTCTATATTTGTTTCTATTACTAGTTTTTAAGCTCTTGACAGGGTATTACTCATCTTTATTCCTGACAGAGCTCAGCTCAGGGCCTTGCCAAAGGAGATTTTGAGCAAATATTTCCCAAGTGAACAAAACCCTATGGCAAGGTAAAAAATAGCCTGATGACTAAGAATAGGCCACTGAGTCTAATGACCAAATTTTGATTATTTTAATTTTCTATAAAAATGATTTCAGGAGACTATTGGAACAAAATTGAAAATTACAAAGAGTGAAGGTGGTGGTGAGCATAGATCATTAAACACATTTGGATATAAAAGGAAAGGTGGAGATGTGTTTAACGAGAGGAATTAGCTAAAAGATTCTGTTTTAGGTTTAAGGGAAACTCAAGTGTTTTTTTGTTTTGTTTTGTTTTGTTTTTAGGTGAGAGAAATAGGAAAGAATAGAAAAAAGAAAAGAACTGAAGAAGTGAATGTTGGTAATTGATAAGCAATGTTTTGGGAAGGATGCTCAAAGGCAAGTGGAGGACCAGACTTTGAAAAGAAAAGAAGCATCATTTCTTTCTATGAAACAGGATATAAATACACACACACACACACACACACACACACACACACACACACACACCACATCACACACTTTTTTTTTTTTGCGGTACTGGGGATTGAACCCAGGGACATTCTACATCCGAGCTACATCCCCAGCCCTATTTTTTATTCTTTATTTTCATACAGGTTTCACTAAGTTGTGGAGGGCCTCACTAAGTAGCTGAGGCTGGCTGAGAACCCGGATCCTCTGGTCTCAGCCTCTCAAGTACTGGGATTAACAAACGTGGGCCACCACACCTGGTCACACATACACATTTTAACTATTGAACCCAAGGACATTCTACCTCTGAGCTACAACCCTGGCCCTATTTTTATTTGTTATTTTGAAACAGGGTCTCACTAAGTTACTGTATGCTGGCCCCAAACCTGCAATCCTCCTGTCTCTTGGCCCCCCAAGTACTGGGATTATAGGTGTGTTCCACTGCACCCGGCTAGAAGATACATGTTTTGAAGTGAAGAAAAGAGAGTTTTGTTAGGTCAGCGGAATGATCTTGTGTAGTTATTTTTTTAAGGGAAGTTGGATGCAGGATCATTCTGTAGACTGAAGGGATGAAGGCCTGGAGGAGTGGATGGAGCTTGAGGACAATGGACTGTGGAACAGCTCTTGGCAGGACTTTGAGAGCGAGTGACCTAAATACTTGTGGAAGTTCATGAGGAGCCGGCTGAGGTTACAGCGTCTGGGTTTGTAGGAGAACCGGCATGCACGGGACATGATGTCCTCTGGCATCACTCAGCAGGCTGTGAGCAGAAGGACAGGAAATGGATGGAATGGAACAGCTGCAGACACAAACGTCCATGGCTGGGAATCTCAGGAGACTCAATTCAACTGATTGCTCCCGTTGCAGGATATAATTTCTTCCCTTCGAAAATGGCTCTGAACCTTGAGCTGAGAAGAAATGGCATATTCTGTCACTTAAATGTGTGGTGCACAATGTGGAAAATATGGGAAGGTTTTGAGTCTTTTTAATGATTTCTAACATGAACGTTTAAAATTCAGTTACTGATAAGCATTGCTTCAGATCATGTAAATCATGTCAATACCTACTCTATAATTTAGCCCATGTGAAACAAACACTAAGTTCTCATGTTCTTCCATAGGTAGATATTATAACATACTACCCAAAGCCAATCGCATTTTGTGGGAAAATATTCTCAAGAGGATAGATCTGGGTAGGGGCTTAGAAGAAAGACCTGGGCTCTGTTCAGCTCTGCCACAATCTATGGACCCTGGGCTGATCACTTAATCACTCCCAGGCCTTGATCCCTCATTTGCAAGATGAGAAAATGGGACTGAATGTTCTCAAATCCCATCCAGTTCACCCAGCCTACAGTTCCATGGTTTGCAGCCTTGCCTTTGCCTGGCTTTTTTTGCACAAGTGCCACACAAGTTGGACACTAGGGGTCACATTTAGATAACCACTCACAAACCCATCTGTCTGAGTCTGTTAAATGTGCTCATTTCCTCAGTAGGAGGTTTTCAGTAGCCAGATAGTGATTGGCCTCGTTTCTCATTAAAAAGATATTTAAATGGGATAATGTGGTTTCCCTTTTTTGGCTGGCTGAGGATTCTGGGGGAAAGTGAGGAACACAGGTTGCTCTCAGAGCTTTCCTTTGACTTAATGCTATTTTCTTCCTTTCATACATGACCCTAAATTAGGCCAATCTTTCATGAGACAAATTCTTCCTGAAGTTTTTATTTTTTCCTTCTTCAATACTCTTCTAGGTTGGATTGGTGGTGTCCTCAGCCAGATCACTTAAAAAAAGAAAAATCATGCCAGACCTGGTGACGCATGCTTACAATCCCAGTATTTGGGAGGCTGAGACAGGAGGATTGCAGGTTTGTGGCCAGCTTCAGCAACTTAATGAGACCTTGTTTCCAAATAAAAATAAAGTAGGGCTAGGATGTAGCTCAGAGGTAGAATGCCTCTGGATTCAACCTCTTGTACCAAAATAAATAAATAAATAAATAAATAAATAAAGTAGTACTTTCGTGTAAAGGGAAACACACCAAGTGATCTGTACATATATGAATGTATCCTTTTGACTCTCACTATGATGTATAATTACAATGCACCAATAAGGTAATTTAAAAATAGTAATACTTGCATCTATATAGCTTTACAGTTTTTAAAGTATTTTTACATTTTTCCCTTTGATTATCACTCATGTGTTGTTTCACTACCCTTCTCCCCTATCTTCTTTGCTAAGAAGTAATGCCACATGGAAGGGACAGTGGAGAAATGGGTGAAAGCCTCATCTCTGCAGCCTGGATTAGAGCCCTGATTCTGTCTCTTACTAGCTGTGCATCTTTTGGTGAGTCACATTCACTTTCTGAGCTTGAATCTCCTCACTTGCAGAGTGTGGATATGAATGCCTGCTCCCTCCCTAGGAGCACTGGGTTGTTGAGAAGAGGGACATTTCTCATCTGGTGGTAATTATGATTTCCTTCCTTCAATCCTGGAGACAACCAGGAGAACAGGGCTCCCTATTTCCTCTCCTTTGCACCTGTCTTCAAAAGCACAAAATATAGTCTTTTCCTCTCCTGCCTCCCCTTTCCCCCAGGACTTCACATCTCAACTCCTCGCAGCTCCCTGCCCCATGCCCCTCAGATCACGGGCTCCCAGGTGGGGAGCTGGGGTTCCGCAGTGGATAGGGCTTGAAGTCCTTTGCTGCCCCATCAAACCTCTCTCCTGCTGCAGTCTAGTGCTAACTCTCCTAGGATACAGAGTTCTTCAGCTTCCTTCAAGTCTTTTCTAGGCTCAGCATATCTGCTTTTACTGTAAACCTTGGCATTAGCTTTGGGGTCAGAAAGCTTTACATCCAAATCCAGGCTTCCCAGGTTACTAGCTGGGCAAGTTCTTTTACTTCCCTGAGCTTAAGTTTCATGTCAGTGTAGGACATAGCACAGGATGTGACCTCAGGATGTCCATCCAGTGAGACTTAGTCTTCTTGTCACAGAATTGTGGGTTCCCCAGAGCTAAGCACAGTAGGTACTAAGCACTCTTTGGTCCAAGTTCAGTGACTGGCCAATGTGCTTGGGAGGAAAGGAAAAGACCTGGGAGGGGAAGACCTGGGCTCCCTGTGTCCCTGTGGAGACGCTCAAGGGTAGTGGGGAGGTAGGAGCTATGGGACTGCCTCACCTCTGGCTTACATGATGGAATGTCCAACCAGAAGAAGAATCACATGTGTGCCCCCCATGGATCTGAAGGAGGTGCAACTGCTTCTGGGAAAAGAGCACCCACCATGGAGGGCGCTGGTCAGCACCCTAGGAAAACTGTGAGTACCGTCTCACACATCTGTAAAGGCCACCAGAAGTAAGCAAGAGTTTGGCCTTGAATCTGAAGAGTAGAAAAGGAGAAGGATCAAAGACAGAAGAAAAGGAACACAATGTGAAAAAGCAGACTCCATTTGCTCTCAGGTCTGGGGGAATGGGGAGAGGTGAGATTGGAATGAAGTTTTAAAACAAGTAAGATTGAGTCTAAACATAAAATGTGGCAGTTCCAATAACCATACATGGTAATGGTGATGCAAAAGCTGGCCGAGAGGTGTTCATGGCCAGTGACTCAATGGGAAAGAGGAATATCAAAGACGACTATTTGGGAGTCAGTAATTAGAAAAATTAAACATTTACAATATTTATGCCATAATGAGTTGAGACTAATCCTTAGTAATCTGTTCTACCAATAATTGGTAGTTTATTGTTTTAACGGCTCTTCAATTCTTTCCATCTGTTGCTCTCCTTACCTGGGAGAGATTCTCTATTTAAAAAAATAATTGTTTATTATTAAATTTTCTCTTTGGTTAACTTTCAAATTTGTCTGCTCCTTTCTTTAAAGCACCCCATATATCTAATGGCTTTTAGTCTTCTCCTTATCCTTACAAACATTTTAAATATATTTATTTATTTTTGTAGTGCTGGGGATGGAACCCAAGGGTCTTCTACCTCTGGGCTACATCCCCAGCCCTATTTTATTTTTTTATTTTGAAACAGGGTCTTGCAAGGTTGCTGACAGTCTCACTAAGTAGCTGAGGCTGTGTCTCAGCCTCCCAAGTACTGTGATTACAGGCTTTTGCCACCACACCTGGCTAAATGTATGCATTTTAAAATGCATTGAGATCTACAGGTTCACCACCATCCCTCCATTCTCAGTCCTTCTCAAGCTCTTGGCACCTTCACTCCCCTAAAATGGCTACCGCTGAAGTCACTGGTTTCATACTTTAGCTATGTACGGAAGCTCCAACACTTCTCTATCCAATCCAGACCTCTAAAGACCACATTCATATTTCTTTTTTGGAATGTGCTTCTACTGGTACATTATAATCTCACATCATAATGTAAATCATGTTGACAGTGACATACATGCACACAACACTTGGTGCCCCCACCACATTCATATTTCTAACTTTCTGTCCAGCATCTTCTTGAATGTTTATTGAGCATCCCAATGTAACAGATCCAAACCAGGCCCCAAGTCTCCCTCCTCCCCACAGACTGCAGCCCTGTCACTGTTGTTGATGGAAACTGTTCTTCCGGTTGCTCAGGACAGGAGCTTTGGAGTTAACTTGAACTCCATGTGTTTTCTCACACCCCACACACAGCATGTTAGCAAATTCTGTCTGCTTGATCTTCAACATACATCCAAATGTGTCACCTCTGATGCGTGTCACTGTGATCCAAGCTATCATTATTGCACATCTGGATTATCTTAGTTGTCTCCTTACTGCCCTCCCTGATTCTACCCTAACCCCTGTGACAGTTAAATGTACATGTCTACTTGGAGAGGCTGTCCTACTCAGTGGTTTTGGTTAAATGCCAGTCTAGATGTGGCTGTGACGGCATTTTTAAAGATGGGATTAACATTTAAATTGGTAGATTTTGACTGAGGCAGATTATACTCCATAATGTGGGTAATATCCAGTCAGTTGAAGGTCTTGAGACCAAGGACTAGGGCTCCCTGGAGAAGATGGAGCTCAGCCGGGCACAGTGACATGCACCTGGAATCCTAGTACTTAGGAGATTGAGACAGGAGGATCACAAGTTCGAGGCCAGTGGGCAGTAACTTAGTGAGAGCCTGTTTCAAAATAAAAAATAAAAAGGACTGGGGGTATATTCAGAGGTAGAATGTCCCTGGGTTCAATCCTCAATAACAAAAAAAACCAAAGTCAATCTGCCTCTAGACTGTGACATAGAAATTCTGTCTGAGTTTCTGGCCTTTGGACTTAAGGCTGTACCACCAACTCTTAAGTGAACTGCCAGCCTTCTGCCTACCATATATATTTTAGACTTGCTAGCCCCCACAATGGAGCAAGACAGTTATTTGAAATCTCCCTCTCTCCTTCTCTTCACACATCCTATCGATTCTGTTCTCTGGAGGGCCCTGACAAATTCACCTTCCTGTGACAGTTTTCTCCACGGCAGTCATAAGGAGCTTCTTAAGATGAAAATCAGCATGTCACTCCTTTGATCAAAAAAATTGCTCAGATGGCTCGAATTTCAAGCAGATCAAAGGCCAAAGGATTTACAATGGCCGCAGGGCCCTATGTGACTTGCTCTGCCATTCCTCTTCTAATGTTGTCTCTTTCAAACCAGTTCAAGTTTAAAGGTATGATGAGGATAAAGCAGGTAATATTTTGGACCTATGTGGCTAATTCAAAGAGAAGAAACGAATTACTTGTCAGATGCCGAATAGAAATCAGAACTGGGAACGAGGATGCTGAGGATCCAGGCTTCTGCCTCTTCGGGCTTCTTGGTTTCTCTTTGTGCTGCTTCCCACCACTCACACTGCTCCGGAGTGTTCTCTCCTTTGCTGCACTCTGCTTACTCATCTTGCAAATGGCCTACAAATGGCTGATCATGTGCCCAGTCCTTCAGTCATTCAATGCACATTTAATAAGTGCCTCCTCTATGTCAGGAATGGGTCTAGGCCCTGAAGATAAAGCACTGAAGAAAACCAACAAAAACAATTGCCATTACAGAGCTCATATTCTGGTGTGTGTGGGGTGGTTATGTAGTAGGTGGGGGGAAATATAAAACAGATGAACATACAAACTATACATTATGTCACAGTGTGAGAAGTGCTTTGGAGAAAACAAAGAAGGAAGAGGAGTAGAGAGCAGAGAGGAGGGAGCAATGTCAAACAAAGTGGGTTTCCTATAGGTTTTTCACCTATAGGAAAAACCTACAGAACAGCAGGGAGGGTAGGGGGGCTGGGGACAGCAGTACAGGGAAGCCAGGTTGCTGAGGGATAGAGAGCAGGGAGGAAGGGCCCTGTGGGTCATAAAGTTTTGGCTTTCAATTCAAGATGGGGAATTATTGGAGGTTTTTTTTTTTTTTTTTTTTTTTTTTTTTTGAGTACTGGGGATTGAACCCAGGGGCATCCACTAGCTCTTTTTTTGTTTGTTTGTTTGTTTGTTTTGAAACAGGGTCTCACTAGGTTGCTCAGTTTTTGAAAACTAAATTTATCTTTTAAATTGCTATATAAAAACATAAAGGTTGTAGGTGTTTATGGGGATGACTCGAATTTTAACAGGATCTCTCTGGCTGCAGTGTAGGGGACAAGGGCAGAAGAAGGGAGTCCATCTAAAAAGCAATTCCATCTCTCTGATTGCTAATGATGTTGAACATTTCCTCATACATTTATTGGCCATTTGCATTTCTTCTTTTGTGAAGTGTCTATTTAGTTCACTTGCCCATTTTTTGATTGGGTTATTTATTTTCTTAGCGGTGAGTTTCTTGAGTTTTCTGTGTATTCTAGATACTAGTCCTCTATCGGAGGAGTAGCTGGCAAAAAATTTCTCACATTCTGTCTGTTCTCTGTTGAGGTTCTTGATAGTTTCCTTTGTTGCACAGAAGCTCTTTAGTTTAACGCAGAGAGATGCACATCAAAGTTACCCTGAGATTTCACCTAACCCCAGTTAGTGGAAATCATTAAAAACATAACAACAAATGCTGGCAAAGGTGTGGAAAAGTGGGAACTCTAATATATTGTTGGTGGGATTGCAAATTAGTGCAACTACTTTGGAAAACAATATGGAGGATCCTCAGACAAATCAAATGAACCTACCATATGATCCAGCAATACCACTTTTGGGTATCTACCCAAAAGAATGGAAACCAAACTACGAGACTAATGCATGTGTATCTATGTTTATAGCTGCACAATTCACAATTGCCAAACTATAGAACCAGCCAAAATGTCCATCAACAGATGAATGGATTACAAAACTATGGGGTATGTACACAATGGAATTGTACTCAGCCACAAAGAACAAAATCATGTCATTTGCAGGGAACTGGATGGAACTGGAAAACATTATGTTAAGTGAGATTAGTCAATCACAAAAAGTAAAAATTCATATGCTCTCCTTAATATGCAGAAGCTATGGAGAAAGTGGGACATAAGAGGTACTCTAGATGAAGAAAGAGAAACCTTAGATGAGCAAAGAAGTTGGCTTAACTGAATGTGATGGGGGGGGGGGAAACACCCTAATGGACATGATTTACTTTCACAAACATATCAAAGTCAATCACTAAATTGAACTTGAGAAGGAGGGAGGGAAAGGGAGTGGGATGGGAATTGGGAAAGGGTTAAATGAGTGCTGTGTGTATGTATGCCTCTAACAGCTTGTACCTTAAAAAGATACATGATTACAATGCACCAACAAAAATAAAATAAAAAAGCCAGGCCTGATGGCACATGCTTGTAATCCTAGCATTTGGGAGGCTGAGACTGAAGGATCCAGCCTTAGCTACTTAGTGAGGTACTCTGCAACTTAGTGAGACCCTGTTTCAAAATAAAGAATAAAAAATAGGGTTGGGGTATAGCTCAGAGGTAGAATGCCCCTGAGTTCAATCCCCAGTACCGCAAAATAAAATAAAATAAAATAAAAAATAAAAAGCAATTCCAGTGATGAGGGAGGGCAATCAAATTGGCTCGGACCAGAGTGGAATCAGTGGGGGCTTCCCACTATTCTGGTGTGGGCTGGAGTTCATTCTTGTGAAAATTTGTGGAATGGATAGAGTAGAGACCAAGAAATGGCCAAACTACAATTAAAGTCCTCTTTTACCAACCCTCCAGGTGGCTGACATATCATCTGTGAGCAGATGATCATCATATTTGATCACCAAAAACTTGTTTGTCAACCACTGTCCCATCTCCTCAGGAACTTAGCCCTTGTTCTAAATGGGGAAACTCCATTTTAACAAAATTTGCTCAGTGAATTATTTAATTAGAAAGGAGTCTTTGCATATGTCACAGGCTTTTATCTCTATTCTGAAATTAATTGATAACTCCTTGCAGGCAACAAGCCATCCTGTTGTATGAGACAGGTCGCAATTGCCCTGACGGGAAGCCTGGGAATGGTTGTGCTAGGAGGCTTAGCCTCACACAGGCCTGACCATTTATCTAGTTGATGCAAAGGGCCCTGAGGTCATTTTCAAAACTTTCCTCCATCTTATCTGAGGCAGATAAATGAAATGGATTGAAATGGTGAAAAGTTATTAAGATAGTTGGAGGATTATTGTTAAGTGGAAAAGTGAGATAACCTCCAGAAACCTAGCTTTGGCATGCTCCTTCCTTCTCTTCATTCCTTTAGTCCACTGTAGAGACCCTCTGAGAGCAGAGGAGGAGGAAGGTGCTTCCCTGGTGACAGGTCCCTTTGCATCTCCACTGGGGAGGGCAAAGCTGCTTCCCAGTGCCTAGAAAGAACAGAAGTCCCTGGGCCTGGCTCCATGCCAGCACCTGATTCACAAAGTCACCCCCAAAATGCTTCAGAGTTTGGAATTTTGGAGGAAGGGGAAAAAGTCTGAACCAGAGCTTGAAAGCACGTCAGAGCTGGCCCAGAGACAGGCACAGGTGCATGGAAAGTGCCCTGCTGATCTTCTCCGTGGTGTCCATGAGCCCACTCAGAATGCAAGATCAGAAAGATGTCTTTATGTTGCTGCTTCTCAAACCTGTGAATATCACCCTTGGTCAGGGTGGGGTAGGGGTAAAAGGCCATGGCAACTTTTCATTGATTTTATCTCATTCATTATTATAAGCTAAGATGAAAGAACCCATATTCCCACCAGAATCACAGAAGCCATACTCACTTTGAATGAAGTAGAAAATAGGTTGTAAAGATAAGTAATTCTCTTGAACTGAACTGTGAGCAAAAACAATTGCTCACCCTGGGCTAAACAAAGGCCCGAAAGACAGTCAGGGGATTCAGGGCCATCTGTGGAATATAAGGTCACTTGCCCTGTCTCTGGCATCAGTTTGTGGCAGAAAGGCTGTCCTGCCCCATTTCTAGGCTAGATGGAAAGCTGTCTGAAATACCAGTTTCATCCTCAATGATGGTTGGGGTATGTGTGTATGAAATGAACGTCAGCTGAGGTAAAGGGACTCTTTGTGACATATCTTACAGAAAAGAAGTCAGACGTAAAGGTCTAAGATGACTATGAAAGGAGTTTTGGAAACCACTGGGACAATTTTGACTGTAGCTGGTGGTGGCCTTCTGGTTTGGCTAAGAAAGAAAGTGGGAGGGAGAACTGCAGGAACTGCAGGCCAAGTTCAAACACTGTGGCCCCAACACCAGCTTACCTCAGCTTCTCTTTTTGGGTAGAATAATCAGGCTGAGCCTAAGAGGAAGAAGAGAGAAGCTTGCCTTTCTCTAAGGGGGCTGCAGAGGGCAAGGAGGCAGTGGTTTCCACAGCAAACATTGAAGATGTGGTGGACCTGGCTGTAAGGCTTAAAATCAAATTCCTTATGCATCTGTTGAGAGAGAGAGAGAGAGAGAGAGAGAGAGAGAGAGAGAGAGAGAGAGAGAGAGAGAGAGAGAGACTGTGTTCTGAAAGGAGTCTGATTTGCTCATCTTGGAAGGACCTAGAATGTCCCAGGGCCACTGTGGTTCCTGGGGTCCTGAAGCCTGGGAGATCTTACTGGCATCGTGCCAGAAGCCTGGGACTAGAGCCAGAGGAATATATTTGGAAACATTTGGAACAAACATGTCTGAGGCACATGTGGGAGCATGCTAGAAATGTCCAAGGGATGGAGGAGGCAACAGTGAAAATAGGTGAGCAGGCAAGAGGCAGACGCTGGGCAGCAGGCCAGGTGTTGTGGGTTCCGGAGCCCAGTTAAGTGGCAGGCTCAGGTCTGTTTAGAGACCAGGGACTAAACACACAGTGAGCTCTTATTCTTCATGGAGCAGAGTAGATATTAAGGACAAAGCCCTACTAGTCTCAGTGTCTTTATCCTTACCTCAGAAAAGAAAGGCCAGGATCATGGTTCTAATAATCTAAGGCCTCACAAAGAATAGCTTGCACTAAAGAACTCAAGTACATATGCAACACACACACAAACACACACACACACACACACACTCACATGTGCACTCATGAACACACACTTCTGGGAGGGGAAGTAAAGAACTCTCATGTCTTCAAACCGTTGAGGAAGTTTAAACTGGGTAGTACCTCTGGACAGGTAAGGGTGGATAGAGGGTGGGTCTTTGGTCACTGAGGCAAAAGTAACTGGACCCAAAAAGGTGGGGCTGAATTCCCTGAACCAGGGAAGATGGAGGAGAAGCAGATGGGGAATTTCATCCTTGGAAAGCAGGTTGGATTTCTACTTAATCACTTGGTCAGGTCAACCTTCCTTTCTGTAGGATAGTTCCATGCCCCATTCCAGACTAACTCCTTCTCTGAGTTTTCACCTAGAACTCGTGTTCCTCAGTTGAGAACTTAGTGAGATAACCTTGCTCTCAGGAAAACAGGCTTAAAGCAATCCTTTCTAACCATCCCTTTGTCCAGACTATGTAAGTTCCGCTTTTGTATCCAAGTATCAAGACCCGAGAACCATTTTAAAGGGTAGTCATCCTTTGAAATTCAATTTCTTTTAGTAATATTTGAAGATCAGTTTCAGGGTTGACATAAAAGCTAGCCAGAGTAAAGGCAAATCAACACTGTATAACATTTTTCAAAGTTCCCTTCTTCTTTTTGTCTTTGTACCATATACCTGCATTCACATTATCTGCCAGAAGTATTCTGCACAAAAATATGGATTAAATTTGTTTTCAGCTACAAAAGTCTGAAAAACTTTAGACTCTCCAACAACTGACTTCTATGATCTCTCTTTATACACAATCAGGGAAATCATATGTGATGTTGTTTTGAGTCTTCATAATAAAAACAGTCATCTGAGTTGAATGCCAGAAGTGGGAAACTAAATGTTAGTTGATTTTCATTCTGAGTTCCCATTGTTCACATATGATCATGTGCCTTGCTGTGAAAAAAAAAAAAATCTATGCACTGGATTAATTCCAGAGAACAGTCTATAGCGCAGTAAGCTCCTAGATATCACCTTACTAACCACTACATTTGGAAAATTATTTCCACATTTATTTATTATCTTCTCCATTTCCAAACAAGATCTGGGAGAACCCCTTTATAATATTAATAAACATCTATTTCCACCTCTCAGATAAAGCAACAGATCATAGGAGTACTGATAAGTCTTAATTTAAAAATTATTAATTTTATCAAAAGCTAAAAGTATGTATTTTGCATTATTTAATTAGGCAACTATAATCTTATATATGGCAATTCTCCTGAACAATATAGCTCTATGGGATTTGAAGTTTACCAGTTTTGAGCTTCACATGATCAAGAACAAGTTGATTACGTGGTTCAGCAAAATCTTCTGAAAGCCAGAAGAAATCCCTAGATCAACACTTTCTCCTGCTGTCTTAGGCCAGCAGCAGGCATCATATTGGTTTTTATGCCACAGCATCAATTATCACAGGGAATCTTACCAGTTCTCTTTTTACTCTCCTGCTTGGCATGGATTTTAGAGCTCCATCCTTGCATGCTTCATAAGCCAGCTTTCTTTCTCATTACTCTTTTTTCATGTGTGGTGTCTTCTTTAAACTTACCCCTATCTTTACTATCTCTTCCTGTGTAATTATTTCACTCTGAAGTTTGGTTAGTTTTTTACTGCAGCTTCTAAGATTATTTGAAATCTATATGCTTGTGAGTTACCACTCTGCTATAATGTTGGAGTCAAGACAGAAATTGCAATTTATCCTGTGTTGGATTTTCTCAAACTATAATCCATAGAACACAAGTTCTTCTAGATGTTAATGTGTGATATGAAAAGAGGTTCCATGGTTAATATTGCTTGGGGAATGTTGTTGATTTATTACACACATTAACATTTTAAAGGCGCTGAGTTCTCCAACCAAGAAATTTGTTCAACTTGTTTTAACCCGACATTTCCCAATTTTATTTGCCACGGGATCCCCTCCCTGTACCAATTTCATGAAAAACAGTTTGGCACATACATATTCATGGGTCTTACATCTACTGAATTGGACAGTCATTATCCAGAGGACATAAATGAGAGTATATTTACAAGTTTAAATAATTACTATTATACAAAGGATGGTGGTTCTAAGGGAATATATAACAAAAGACCCTGATGTAGGCTGGGATTGGAGAGTATTTTTCCCAAGGATGCCATGTTTTGTTTTGTTTTTTTCCTGAGAGCTGAATGGTGAATAGAAGCTAGCTACTACTGGTGGGGCTGAGGTAGGGTTAGGAACCTTCCTTCCTCTTGCAGTCCATCCTTCTGTCTAAATGGAATGGCTGCCTTCAAGTTCAGCTTGAAAGACAGGAATTAGGAAGAGGGATTTCGATATATAGCCATCCATTTTAGTTTCTCTTAATGTTGAGATTTCCTTAGAGAGAGAAAAGGAAAAAACAAAGAAACCATTAAAGCTTTGGGAGGGGGGACAAAAACCCTCATGGGATTAGGAGACAGCTGGGACGTGGGAGGTGGTAGCTGGAGGCAGCGAAGAGGAAGGTGCCAAAGATAACATCCTTTTTTCTACAAGACTTAGTTATTTTTACAAGTGATTGTACAGATCGTTCAACTGTGGTCCAAGAATTATAGACTGTCACTCTTCAGTAGTATAGGATACTGTATAGTACACACCTCAAGAGTTTAGCGTGTTTCCCATCACATATCTGTTAATCAAATACTGAAATTATCCACCTTTACCCATGAATAAACCAAACTTAGTGTTTAAAGGACTGAGCCCAGGTGCAGGAGCCATTCAAAATTAGGGAAGTAATTACAGATTTATTTAGAGACCATACATTTGATTTCTCTTACTTTGATTTTTTTTTCTTTTTAGGTTTTTCAGGGAAGATTATATAAACCTTCTGCTTCCTCTGGCAGGAAAAAAAATCAGTTTTGAAAAATCTTATATTCACCCTCTTCTAGGCTCTTGTAAATTCAGCATAGTACAGCAATCCAGACCTTGGTACAACATTAAAGAGATGACATTGGCTTTCAGGGGTGACATTGACTTGATTAATGACCAATACAGAAATACTAATGCATGATCTACCATAGAAGACACCTCCTGGCTTTGGAAGTTAGATGGTCGGAAGTCCAGGGATACCTGGAGGAGGATATGTAGGAGAGAGAACATACAAAATAGTTCTGGGAGTGTTAGTAGGATAGATTATCCTGCAAAGAGAGGGCCTCCAAAGGTTGGAACTAGAGGGGGGGCAGGAGACCAAGAGTACTAGGAAGAGATTATGTATTGCTTTTGAACAGTGGCAAGCCTATTGAGCAACATGAGTTTAACTTGCCATGAGGGTGAATATTTGGTGCCAGGGGAATTCTGCATCTGGTAGCAAATCCAGAATTAAATACATTGGCCCTGATGGTTCAAAGAGAAGAATGAGAATAGGGCAAAGGGATGTGGTGACTGATGCAGCCCTTAGAAATGACCTCTTCTGGCCCTCTATTGATCTTTGGGGTATTGGCACTGTAAAGTCACCTCATGACGATGAGCAGTGAAAATACAATGCGTGAAGCCCTTTCTGTGAGCTTCCTCTGGGGAAACTAGTTTGCAGTGGAAGTTCAGAGAAATCTCTGGGATTTCACTGTCAATATAATGTGGACTTAGTTTAGGTTCTGGAATCACACAGACTTAACTTCATATCCTCACTCCGCCACTTAGTGACTGCTGTATCTGTGCCAGTTATTAGAGGAAATTTAACATGGAGAACTAATTATAAATGGATTGAAAGGGGTTAAATGCTAAATGGGAGGCAGTAAGCCCATCAAAGATTCACAAAATCAGGAAAATGCTCTCAACCCTAGGCTGGGAGGGTTGGGAGCTGCCTGATGAGATCTAGGAGCATGGAGAAAAGGCCCTGTCGTGAGATCTAAGACAAGAAGATGCAGCCACTGACAGAGACTCTGCCCAAAATACAGTGGAGACAGACCTTGGCTTCCCTTTACTCCTGCTCTTCAATGTCCTGTCAGTGAACCTCTGGGTAAACCAGAAGCCAGAAGCCAATTGGCAAAGGGAGTCTGGGAAATGTAGTTTGCACAGCCAGCAAAGCAGAGGAAATAGATGTGAAGATGGATAAATGACCAATGCAGTAAGTAGCTATGTGATCCAGCTACATATATCTTGTAGCCTCAGTTTACTCATTTGCAAAATGGGAATATTATTCCTACTTCACAGGGTTGTTGTGAGGACTGAGACCTCACATATATTTCAGTTGTATTTTCTTGGTTGTCAGAGAGCTTCTGGTTTTCACAGAAACTCATGTAATTGGAGTGGGGGAAGACAGCTAGTTATAAAGATGCACATTAGCTGAGAAAGTAATGATCTATGCCCAAGGGTAGGCTTCCTAGCAGTTGATGAGGATCCAAAGAGTCTTAGGAAAAGCACAATTCTTGCCTAGCAGGGGTTCCTGAGGCTGAAATCGGAGAACAGGCTCCAAAGCATCCCTGAAGATCTCAGCAGCGGGAGTTGTAGAGTTTTTCTTTTCTCCTCTACATTAAGATGACCCTAAATCTCTCTATGAGTCCATTTTCCTCTTTTAGCTATCAAGTGGTGTCTTCATTCTTTGATCTAAAACTTTTCTCTACTAAGTTTTTCTCTCTCAGAGTGGTATGATTTGAATGTTTCCTCCCAAAGTTCTTAAGATGGAACCATAACCCCCAAATTTATGTGTTAATGGTATTTGGAGGTATGACCTTTGGAAGGTAATTAGGACTAGATAAAGCCCTGAGGTGGGGTCCTCATGGTGGTGTTAGTGGCTTTATAAGAAGAGGAAGAGAAACTCAAGCTAGCACACTCACCCTGTCTTACCGTGTGATACCCTCCACCGTATATCAATGCAGTGATTTCATTGGGATAATAATCTCATGGAGCCAACTCTTTCTTTGTTTAGTAGATCTTTCTAGTGTAGGACTCTCAAAGAAGCTATGGCTTAGATGCCTTTGGGAAAGGTGTCTGATCTTGGTCCCATCAGCAGTTTTGGAGAGAGTGGGGTAAGATGATGTGGTCCAAAATATGGCTTCCCAGCACTTTCCCTTCAAAACAGATTGCAAATGGGTACCCAGTAAGTGGGTCTTTCTTCTGTTCCCACCTCTGTCCCCATGACCCCACAGGAGCTAGAATTCCTGGCTACCTCTGCTTACTCCGGGTTCAGGTTCCAGGAGTCCCACTGAGACCACTTTTTGTTTCTCTTTTGATTATAGTACACTGTGATGTTTATCTTATTTTAACATGGTCATATCTTTTGATTTTCTTTCTTCTATTTTTTGTGTCACAGCAATGCTTTTGGAACAAAACAAAGCCTCAAATTTTGAATTCACAACACCATCTTGACTGGAGTTCATGCCAATGCTTTCCAAAATCTATGACTAATATAAAGCTGCTGGAAGCTACCAAAATTAAGTTCTTATGAGAAACTCTTTCAGAAGTTTGGGTGAGCAAACGGGGAAAAAGTGGAAAAAGTTGAAGAAAATTTAGCTTTCAGATTGAGAAAACATGAAGACAACGATACCATTGAGGGCACCTGAAAAACTCTGGCATGGTAGAGAGTGAAATTTCAAGTATAGACAGTTTTAGAAATGGAGGTGAAGGTGGACTCCTGTGTGTGTGTGTGTGTGTGTGTGTGTGTGTGTGTGTGTGTGTGTGTGGTATTGGGCATTAAACCCAGGGGTATTCAACCTCTGAGCTACAACCGCAGACCTTTTTATTTTTCTTATTTTGAAATAGGATCTTACTATATTGCTGAGGCTAGTCTCAAACAATCCTTCTGTCTCAGCCTCCCAACTACTGGGATTACAGGCATGTGCCACCATGCTTGGCTCTGTTTATATTTACTTATCAATCTATTTATTTTTACAATGGCTAATAATGTTGAGCATTTGTTGTTGTTTTTGTGATGATGGTGGTACTGGAAATTGAACCCAGGGGCATTCTACCTCTGAACTACACCCCCAGCCCTTTTTATTTATTTATTTATCTTATTTCGGAACAAGGTCTCCCTAAGTTGCTGAGGGTCTTGCTATATTGCTGAGACTGACCTCCAACCTGCAATCCTTCTGTCTCAGCCTCTTAAGCACTGAGATTACAGGAGTGCACCACCGAATCTGGCTGGACTCTTTATATTAAAACCAATCCCCCCCACCAAAATAAAAATGAAACAAAGCATAAAACCCATAAACAACAATAAAAATAAAAAACCAGTTAAAAAAAAAAACCAAACACTGCTATTGGTAAGTGGATGGATCAGTGATGAAGGTAAAATGGGTTTAGACAAAGACGATTTTAGAGATTGATATTGTAAAAAAATACCAAACCAATCAACCAACAAAAATTGAAAAGCAAAATAGGCCTTGGTAATATATGGAACCATGTGAAAAAAACAACCAATAAACTGGGATTTATTTAAGTGCATAGATTTTGAAGGAGACAAGGATAGTAGCAAATGATTTCTCAAGCATACTTCTGTTTCTGTAGCACAGGTGGGCAGAAAGGAGTGAAAAGCAGAACTTATAGCCTCATTTCTGCTCATCACACTTCAGGGTCAATGTGAGTCCAGGGCAACTCCCTAGGGTGGCCATGGAGGAAGACAAGGTCTTTTCTGAACCCCCCAAGGCCCTCAGGACTTAGTCCTACTGTGTTCTTCACCATAGCATGTGTGGGAGCACTTTCCTTCTATAGTGAGGAATAGGCAACAGAGGTCTGAGAGGTTCTGGCCTTGGCACTTCCAGGGAGACAGAAGCCAGGCTTTCTAATTAAGATGTGCACTGTGGGGCTTTCCTGAGCCCCACACCTATTTCCACTGTGTGTCAGACTTATGGAGCAACCCTGGGTTGATGAAAGAGAGGAGGGATTGTCTTCGAGGATGGGACAGTTCCCTGGTTGGAAATATTCTAGCTGGATTGCCAGCCAGAGAAAAGAAGGCTCATTTAGTGCTATCATAAAGAAATATTCTTGGATGACATCTGTGGGTTGTCCCTGGCTTCAAAGAAGACAGGACACCAGCTGGCTGCCTCCTGAACTCTTGTACTGAGGCTGGGCAGTAGATGAGCGCTGGTGAATCTGGAGGGGCTGAGTCAGGGGGTTGGATTGACCACAGAGGACCCTCTGGTTAGCTGGGGAGTCTAGAGACCTGGGACCCCTTCTGAGTCTTCACAGTCTATCTCTAACAATGTGGCTGGGCTTCTTTTTTCTCTTCAACAAAAGGGAGGATGGGACGAGATTATTTTCAAAGTCCCTCCAGCTCTGAGTTGCTCATATAGGTAGGGAGGGCTGGGATCACATGGGGCACAGATGGTGGTTCAGTTGAAAAACGGGGGCGGAGCTATTCAAGTTTCAAAATCAAAATGACAAAATGATAGTGAAGAAAAGACCCAAATCTCTCTCCTCTCAGATCAAGAGATTTTAGATCTGATCTCATCAAAGATTTTTCTCTTCTCCCTCAAAAAAAGAAAAAAAAAAAAAAGAAAAGACCATACTGTTCTTTATTTTACTCATAAGCCTCTGTAATGACTTCAAAACTTTGTGTGTAGCTACTGGTTTTAACATTCAAGTGGAAAATCTTCAATTAATGATCTTACAAGCATTGTCAGGAACCCCACTAATGGCCACACTCTAGGAAATTGCAGAGGTTGTGACTAGTGTTTTTGTTCCTTTTCTGTGTATTCAGATCCATCCCCTTGCCTTTGCTCTCAGATAGAAGAGTCCAGAGGAAGTGCCTTTTTAGAACCAAGATGCTAAATTCATTCAGCATTTATTCAATATTTGCCGAGAGCTACTGACCTAAGAGATAGCTGCTGGTGGCAAAGGCGGGAACAAGAGAGATGTGGTTCCTGGAACTGATAGTTGTGCATGTGTTGTGTGTGTGTGGAGGGGCATACTGAAAATAGTAAAACAGAGAAATAAATGAAATGGTTATACATTGTTATAAAAGCCATGAAGTAGACAAAGGACTGAGGTGGAGGCAGAGGGATGTTGTGTGCACCTGGGTCCCAGGGAGTCGTGAGGGGAGCTTTGGGTGTGTAGCCAGAGAAAAGTTTTCTGTGAAGGGGCAGTAGCTATAACCAAGAGCGGAGTTGTGATTTCAGGCAGAGGGAAAGGTTGAGACCTTGGGCAGGAGAGGGACAAGTGGAAGGAATTGGTCCCCTAGAGTAGCTAGGGGATGGATGTTCATTTTCTTCTCTACACAAATGCATACATGGAATTTACATCTGTAAGGCTTAGTTTAGCTATTACGAACTATTTCCTAAGTTCACATGTAAAGACTCCTGAAGATGGATCTGGAACAGAGTTCTGCAGAACAGAAGTGGATCCAGTGTGTCGTCTCTTTCAGTGATGAAGACTAACTGGGGATATTTGTTTGCAAAACTTTTGTTGTTGTTATCAATTGGAGATCAAAAATGGGAAGTGGAATCAAGTGATAACATGATAATAGCTCTCTTGTATTTAACCTAATCTATGCCAAGCTTTTTAATATTGCTAAGCATGTTTATTCTAAACCTTGATTCATCCCTTTGAGGTAAGAGTTATTGTTAACCCAATTTTACAGGTAAGAAAGGTGAGACACAAAGAGGTTCATGTGTTGGTCCAAGACCCCACAACCTGGGCCAGTAGACATTCCTTAACCATCAGGCAGCTCTGCTGGGAGAGATGGGTTTCACAACAAGACTTCAGGCAGCATACAGTAGATAGAAAAGCATTATAAAACAGGAAGTGGAGTTTCTTTCTCTTTCTGGAGTAGAGATAATGTCAAATTCCCATCTAAGAGTGAGATCTTTAGACCCTATTACATCTACCAGCTTAGAATCTCTGGGGTGTGGAACTCAGGGATTTGCTATCCAGTGGATTCTGAATGCAATTTGAGAAACAGGACTGTGGGCATTCACAAGCATGAAGCCAAGAGGCTGGACTCTAAATTCTTTCAATGACGTGGATAGTAATAATTGTGATAATGCCATTTTTTCAATGCTTTCCCTGCATGTAATCGTGTTTAATCTTATAACTCTGCAGGGAGCACATGATTTTACATTTTATAAAAGAGGAACTCTAAACCCAGCAAAATAAATACCTTGCCTACAGTCATGCAGTGAGTTGCAGAAGTAACCTTCAAACCCCATCTGCCTGTGCTCTATGACATCAGGCTTGGTGTCAAGAATTTTATATGGTCAGTTTTAGAATACTTTAGGTAGCCAGTTAGACCTCAATTTTTTCTTTTTTTTTTTTTTTTGTCTCATCCTACAACACAACCAAATGATAAATATGAAGTCTTTCTAGGTACATGGCCCTTGGCAAGTTGTTTAACCTTTTTTCCCCCTTAGTTATAAAGTAGAAAAAAATACACATCTGTAATCCTAGTACTTGAGAGGATGAGACAGGAAGATCACAGGTTCAAGGCCAGCCTCAGCAACTTAGGGAGATCCTCAACAACTTAGCAAGATCCTGTTTCCCAACAAAAAATAAAAAGGGCTGGGGGTGTAGCTTGGATATAGAATGCCCTTGGGTTAAATCTCCAGTGCCAAAAAAAAAAAAGTAGTGCCTGGTTCATAAATTTGTTATAAATATTAAGTGTGATAATCCATGTAAAGCCTATAAAGAAGTACCTGACATTTGGTAAGCACTTAGTAAATGTAGTTGCTACTACTATTAACATAATTATACTGCCTGGATCTTCCTAAAATAGCTTTATGCAATTGTTATATGAATAGAATTTCTGACCACCACCGTTAACTGCTGGTTACCTCTTGCTCATCTTACTGAAAAAATCAACAAGTTCCTGAAAATGCAAAAACAAAGAGTCCTCAGATGTTGTCTTTGACCATCCCACAGAGAAGCAGTGGGAGTGGGGCTACATCAGGACTTGAATGCCACTCTAAGAGCTTTGGTTTTATTCAGAGTGAGTTAGGATGCCATTGGAGAGTTCTGAACTGCGAAATGTTATGTGATGATTGATGTTTTCACAAGACTCCTCTAGTTACTCTGTTCAGAATAGACCAATAAAGGCTAAAATTGAGATGCAGAGACAATTGTATGACTATTCAAGTAATCTAGAGTAATTTAAGGAGAAAGGAAAATTTTGTTGAAAGGATTTGGGGTAGTTCATTGAATACCTGAGGGGTTGGAAAGGCAACTTCATATAGTATAGAATGGGGCCTGCAATGCCTCCTCTTCTGGCAGCACCACACCCTCAATATTGCACCTGGTCCCCGGTGCCAAGGATGCTGGATACATCTGCTACTAAAACTGCCGCCATCCAGCCAGGTGTGGTGGCGCACGCTTGTAATCCCAGCATTAGGGAGGCTGAGACAGGAGGATCCAGGTTTGTGGCCAGCCTCAGCTACCTAGTGAGGCCCTCTGCAACTTAGTGAGACCCTGTTTCAAAATAAAGAATAAAAACTAGGGCTGGGGGTATAGCTTGGAGGTAGAATGCCCCTGAATTCAATCCTCAGTACTGCAAAAACAAAACAAAACAAAAAACCAAAAAACTGCCGCCATCCTGTGTCACTTCTGATCACCGGGCTTCTCATCCCAAGTTAGGGGTTGTCTGTGATTGCTGAGGCCTGGACAGGTCTCTATGCCTGTGTCCCAGCTACCAGGGAAGCAGGCAGAGTGAGTTTCTGACATTCTTAGCTTGTGTCATGGGAGGTAGGTGATTCCCAACCCGATGTCAATGGGACAAAAGAGAATGACAAGCATCTACCACTGGTAGGCATCTTCTTTTCCTTTGTGTCTGCATTTCTGCCAGGTTGTGCACCAAATGGCTGTTTGGGGTAAGACTCCTCATGGTTTTTCAACAGCAGCAGGAGCAGAATATTAGTTATTTTATCACCCCACAACTTCACTACATAGGTGACTCATATAGGTAAGGTGAGTCACGCTGAGATGACTTTTCCACATTTTCCCATTGTTCTGTAGCACTTTATCTGTTCTCTCAGTGATGGCCTACGGATCCTTCCTTGTTTTCTTTTCTTGTCTTGTCTTTCCTTTTCTTTTCAGTACTGGGGATTGAACCCAGGGGCATTCTACCCCTGAGCTTTACAAACCCCAGTCTTTTTTACTTGGAAACAGGATCTTGCTAAGTTGCTGAGGCTTGCCTTGAATCTGTGATCCTCCTATCTCAGACTCCCAAGTACTGGGATTACATCTGGCCCTTGTGCTGTTTTCTTATCAGCATAATTGGCAATTCAGAATGATCAATAGATAAGGAAATTGACAAGAGATAAGTGGTGCTGGGGACAAGTAATAAACACCCTGGTGAGAATTCACAGCTGTCAATATTACATCAGTCACTTTGTCATTGGGTGATTCATGTTACTGAGTGAACCAAGTGTTTGAAATAAGCAGACTTTAGAGGTTGTCATTCTTCATTTTTCTATGACAGCTGGGCACCCAGGTATGTGTCACCTCCCCTAAGGACTACTCATCCCCTTTACCATTTAAATTCAGTCTGAGGAGGTAACAATGATCTCAGAGGAATTCAAATGACTTTCAAAACCCTAGAAGCTGAAATGTCCAGAAAGGCTAATTCATAGCCCCTATTTGCAAAATGGTTAATTCAAAGTATTTTCAGATAGACATAAGAGATTGGGACTACATTACCCTTTTCCACTCTAGTTTTACATTATACTTTCAAATTTCACTCCTTACTTAAAGCTTTTGGTGTTGGAAGCAAAAATTTGATGGGATTTTAGAAGACAGTCCCCTGATACATAAATTGAGGAGCTGTTAAAAGATGTTCACACCTGGGCTCATTCAAGACCAATGAAATCGTTCTCTGCAAGGCCCAGCCCCTCACTGCCATTCTCCTGTGCGGCCTGGGCTGAGAATCACTGATTTAGGCCTTAGAGCCATTTGGGCATTGAGTCAAAACATGGCCAGGTGGTAACATGAACTTGATTCAAACAAGAAGTGGAAATTTATCAGGTGATCCAAAAATGGTCTAGGCTTCAGAACAGAGAGAAACAAGGTAGTAACTTTGGGCTGTGATGAGATGCAGTGGTGAGGTCACAGAGAAAGCTCCTGTCTTCTGCCAAGGTCACACCATTTTGCTCCCCAAAAGGAGATGATAAGCCGAATTTCACCCACGGGTAAAATCAACCTTCAAAAAAGATGAGCTACTGTGTTGAATGAATCAAACATGACAGAAAAAATAGGTTGGGGAGGGTGAGCCTTCCCAGGGCCAGAGAGAGACCTGCAGGAATAACAGAGGGCACTATTAGGTTGTGTGAGCCTTGGGTGTGGAAGGCATTGCTGCAATGGAAGAGGCAGTCTAAGAAGTCTAGTTCTCAGCATCAGGAGCCCTGAGAGATGCTTTGCAGGCCTGGGACAGGCAGTGCAAGCTGTCTAGTGCCAGCTGCAATGGAGGTATAATTTGGAAGCCTTTCTGACTTCTTGGCTTCCAATCCTGACTCCCAGGCCTTCCAAGGATGGTGTTGGGACATCCCTTACTAAATTGCTGTTGTGTATAAACCAAATGGGAAAGTTCCACACTTACTATTAAGAACTCTGGGTGATATACATTTATTCTCATTTGATATTCATCAACTCAAATGGGGTATAAGATATTATTTAATGGAAACAAAACAGACATCAGAGAAGTTAAGAAGCCTGTTCAAGGCCAGACAGCCAAAAAAGGACAAAACTGGAGTTAAATTTGCAAGTACATGATCCCGAAGCCCACTTTTTCCTCTGTGCAGATCCTGAAAGGGCCCCAGATGCTGCATCATAGTGGTAGTTTGAATATCTTGAGCTGGGCTCCCTTCTCTTCATGGTTCAGCAGAGGGAAATGACCTGGGACTCAAGGTTGCCTAAGATTTGCTAACCAACTAAAGTCACTCACCAAAATGTGGGCTCTGACTGGATGTGTCTATGGTTTTGTGTTTTCGAACTTTGTAATTTCCTAGCAAAAGCCTTTCTGAAAAATTTCCCCTTTCAGAGTTGAACTTGCAGAAAAAGGGATTTTCCCCACACCTCAGCCACTCTCAGGGTGGTCGTATGTATGTGAAGGGTGGGGACGGTGGTGCCTGTCCAGGAGGGAAGAGCCAGGGGTCACTGTTGGCCCCTCTTCCTACTGGCTACTCACAGCCGCCACCCACCTATGACCCCCAGAGACAGTGCATTTAGACCCCAAACCACTGTAGCCAGAATAGCTCTATCCAGCAAGGCAGCTCTAGTTCTCCTTGGAAACTCCCTGAGTTTAAAAGCTGTAAGGGACCATAGAAATCTCATTTTGCACATGAGAAAACGAGCCCGCAAAGGTTTTTCTTGAGGTCAAACAATTAGTGTCTGGGCAGGGTTATTGCTTTGGGTTAAATGTAACAGAAACTATATAAGCACTTTATAATCAGGGAGGGAAAGAAAAAGAACACTTAAAGCAAAAAGAGCATATGGCTTTTTATGGCTTTTACAACCTACCTGGGGAGACATGTACTGTGAGAGAAGAGGACTTAGTGTGAAGAGTTCAAGTCCTGCAGGAACTCAGTGGTGGGGGGTCACAGAGGTCTAAGCTGTCAGAAGAGGCTTCAGAGGAAATGAGAGGCTGGAGGA
>PVLC010023637.1:0-25358 GCA_004027655.1 Graphiurus murinus | reverse complement strand
CCACACTCATCTCTGTAGAGGAAAACACACAATCCTTTGTCCATGAAGGAAGTGAGGAGGAAATGTGGCACACATTATAAATAAGAGAATAATGACAAGTCAAAGAGTCAAAGACCTGAGCAGCCAGAGAGCATTGTTTTGACCCAACTTACTTTTCTTGAATTAGACCCTGGAATGATGCCATCAGACTGCTTTGAGGAATTTCTAAAACACAACTTGAATGGAATGTACTACCGTATGTATTGGGAAGTTATTGAAAATATCATCTGGCTTCAATCAATCAATAATCTAAAGGCCATAGAAATAGCAAACAAGGGTATATGAGAAATAGATACAAGTACCCAAAGGGTAAAAAAAAGTGGGAATACTCAAGGAAATCTTGATGGAAGAGTGGAGATTTGCCTTGAAAAAATAAGTAAGTTATGGACATAAAAGGTCACCAGGAGAGTGAACACAATATCCTTAACCATTAGGGAAATGCAGATCAAAACTACAGTGAGATATCTTCTCACTCCAGTTAGAATGACTGCTACCAAGCAAAAATAACAACTATTGGGGAAGATGTAGAGAAAGGGGAATTCTTTTACACTGTTGGTGGTGATGTAAATTAGTAGAGCCATTATAAAGGATAGTGTGGAGGTTTCTCAAAAAACAAAAGTATATTTATCAGATGATCCAGCTGTGCCACTCCTAGGTGTATATCCAAAGGAAATTAAATCAGCATACCAAAGAGATACCTGCATGCTCATGTTTATTGGAGTACTATTCACAATAGCTAAGTAAGGTATGCATTCAGGCTAGGTGTCCATTAACAGATGCATGGATAAATAAAATGTGGTATATATGCACAATGGAATATTATTCTGCAATAAAGATGAAAATCCTGTCATTTTCAGCAAAATGGATGGTACTAAGAACATTATGTTAAGTGAAATGAGTCAAAAACAGAAAAAAATACCACATGTCCTCTCTCATATGTGGAAGATAAAAAAAATAAAAATAAACTGATAGTGACTTACAGAGGTTGAGAAAGATTAAGAGGATGGATAAAGAAAGGTTGGATTTGATCAATACATGCTGTATGCATGTGTAGAAAGACCACAATGAACCCCATTAATATGTCCAATTAATACATTTAATTAAAAAGACTGAATATATTAAGCCTTGTACATCAATTAAGTATTTATTAACGCACATCATACTAGTACCAGTCACTGGAAATACCACAGTCAAAAATGGTCAACATTTCTGTCTTTAGGGAGCTCACATTCTAGTAAAGACATATGGGCAGCAAGACCAGGAGATACTTTGAGCTTTGCTTTCATTCCTGTGCTTCCTTATCATAATGTCAGGCAGCACCAGAGGTATTCATGCTTCCTAAAGGAAAACCAGGGCTCTTATTGTTTTTCTTTTTTAAATTTCTTCCAACCCAAGAAAATCAGGAGAGAAGCCCTAAGGAAAGTTGTATATAGGAGCTAACACACACACACACACACACACACACACACACACACACACACACACACACACACCACAGAAAGAGAATAGACTACAGATGAGGTTTCCCTGTGAAAAGAAGAAAAGAGAGAGCATGAGGTGCTACTTTGGAGGAAGCCAGTCAGGGACATAGTGGAGTTGATCAGAGACAAAGGAGGCATCAAAATGAGGATGCCAGAAACTGCCCTAGTCAGGAAGCATGTGGTACTGCACCAGCACCGGCATTGCAGACCTCTGGTCTTTGGACTGAGGATGCATGCGCACTGACTTTTCAGAGAGGACAGCTATGGTGACAAAGGGCACCCCATTGGCAGCTTCTTATACACATATCACCATGAATTGTACCACTGAAGGATATCTGTCTCTCATTCGAGAATTAGAAGAGGCTTTTTAAACTGCTTAAGACAGTTTAACCTCCTGCCATGATAAAAATAAAGTGTGAGCTCTTGATTTCTGGAGAAGGCCTGGAGATATGGCAGGGCAGAGTCCATACTAGTTCTTGGGGGACTGAATGGTAGGAAACCCTCTACTTGTTACATGTACCACCCCGCTGTGCATGTGCCTGTGTGAGCACATGCTCCTGCCCTTGCAGGTAGCTGGATAAAGGGCCATGTGATTCAAATAAAGTTCACTAGAGTATGAGTATTTCTGTAGACGCTGTAATACCTGGAAATGCAAATGACATAATAAAAACAGTTGATCTTAATGTTTCCCATACATGTAATTAACAGAATCACATGGGGCAATTACTTGAAATCCCAGTTTCTAGGCACTAGTCCTGCAGGATTCAATTTGATAGCTTTGCCCTAGACCTGATAATCTGTGTTTTTAATCTGAGTTCCATGTGATTCTCACAATCAGGTAGTTGTGGGAAATACTGTGTTCAAGTGTTGCTGAGGTGTTGTACATCCTCCTGTTCAGCACCTCACAGGCATCTCCAAGGGACCCTGTTTCTCCCTCCTGCTGCACCTCCATACAGCCTTTAGATTCCTGGCAGTGGTGTTCCAGACCATGACTATCAACTTCTCAGAGTTGCCGTATGAGAGAGAACAAAATAGATCTATTGGCCCAGTGCAATTGGTGGATAATAGACTCATGATGTGAAGTCCATGTTTTTGAGCTGCTCATGGGAGGCATGTTATCCCACAAACATGCCTTTGTGTGGTGGGGAAAGATACCCCCTTCTGTTAGTGGAGACTTTTTGTCATGATCATGCAACTCTCTGGAACCTTGACCCTATACAGTCCTTGATTAAAATGCTGGAACTAGTAGAGACTACCTTCTGACTTGTTTGAAGCTGCAGAGAAAGTTTTGCAATAGCTTGCGTACAAGGCAACTGGAAGCACTTTGATAGAGCCAGAGGCTCCAGTTGACTGTGGGAGGAGGACCACACTGTTTAGATTGGAGCTCATTAGCTATTTAGCCAGTCTTCTAGCTCAAGTGGATAATTAGCCAATACTCTGCTGAATTTAACCTGCCATGTTTTCTATTTCTTCCAAAGAGAATTTTCTCATAAGTGGGTATTGCTTTTCTGGTCAGTCTAACAAATTGGTTATAGCTCAGCTTTGAATTCTGATTGACTCACATTCTAATCTCATTTAACCACTTTGCCTCTGTGTGATCTTGGGCATGTTTCTTAACCTCTCTCATCCTCTTTTGCTTTCATCAAGTTGGGAATAAAGACAGCAGCTAACTCATGGTTGGTTGGTTTGCACTTAACCACGTAATGAGTACAGAGTAGCTAGACTTGTCCTTAGCAGGTCACATCATCTCAACATGGCATGTTAGCCAGATTTTTGTCTCTATGACCAAAATTCCTAACAAGAACAAGTTAGAAGAGGAAAGATTAATTTTGGCTCACAGTTTCTGAGGTTCAATCCATGGTCAGCTGGTCTCAAGGCAGAAACATTATGGTAGAGAAGCAAGATAGAGAATAGCTGCTGAGCTCACATCAGCAAGGAAGCAGAGCAAGAGCGTGAGAGAAAGAAAGGAGAAGGAAAGGGATTGGAGACAAGATAAATCCTTCCTGGACATGCCCCCAATAGTACTTCCTCAAACTAAATTCTACCTTCCAACAACCCATTCAAATTATTAATTTACCAAATAGATTAAGATACTGAGGAGGTTAGAGCCCTCATGATCTTAAAAGCCTTACCTCTGAACATTACTGCATTGGGGACAAAGCACAAGCCCCTGGGAAATGTTCCGGATTAACAAGGTAGAAATTTCTAACATTGTTTATATCATAAAAGTCACCCTTGTCACCAAAGTGGACCATCTGACTGTGTGTATTTGTGCATGACTTTCTTACTCAGACTGAATTGTGTTGTGATGCCTGTCTAAAAGTTTGGACTATAGGATATTTCCAAATTCACCTAATCTAGGCACTTTTACATATGCACTATTTAAAGGATTTTCATGGGGGTTTATTTTGCCTTTAAGAAATTTGTTGGGACACCACTAGTTTGCAATTTTTTTTATCTAGTGAAAATACACCTACAAGGTGAGTTTTCTTCAGATACCTAGAAATCAAATTGTTAAATGCTGAGTTACTTACTTGCGATAGCATTTCTTGAACCAAAGACTGAATCAAATCCCTCTAGTAAATGCTCTGATAACTTTTTTCATAGCACTTCACAGTTTGTAATGTTCTATTCACTGGTGTGATTATTAGCTTAAGAGCCAGGTTTTATTTTTCAATTCCATTTTAGATTCATCAGTGATGGAAAAGAAGTCTCCTTTGCTCACTATGCTGTCCCCAGCATCGGGCACAGTGTCCAGAGCACAGCAGGGGCTTATGAAGACTGCTAGTGCTTTGGCCAGATCCTCTGGGACCCTTCCAGATCTTTTTTGTGTCTCTTCCCTGACATCAGTGTGCTTTTATTTTCAATGACCTGCACCTTAACTTGCTTTGGGGTGAGACATCTGGAACTTCATAATTTGGGTATTCAGAGAACTAGAAGTATCTGGGATTTTATATCTTCCCAACCCATCCTCAGTGAATAACTGACTTCTGTGAGAGTATGAAAACCAAGCTCATTGACCTCAAAGAAGGAAACCTTTGAGGTATAAGGCACATGATCAAGTTTCTTTATAGGATACAGATAAAGCCAGTCTTCAAGGACTTTGCCTGGAATCACACCTTCACTTGACTCCTTCTAGTGCCTTCCTCTGCTGCCTGCATCCCCTTGTAAGTTTCTCTTGTATATCTTCAATAAGTCATTGGACACAAATCCTCAAATCAGGTTCTGCTTCTGGAGATCCCAACTTAAGACTTTAAGTAAATTGTTTTTAGGAAAAAACTGTTCCTGACATGTAGAAGTCTTAATTCACTTACTATCTCCTCCAAAGCTTATAAAGAATAAGCACAGAGGGGTGAAGACTGCATTATGCATATTCTACCAGCCACCAGATATCAGTCAGATTCATCAGTGGAACAGAGATACTGGAATAGCTCTTTCTATGGGTAATAAATGACAATGTTCACCAAGATCAAAGGCAAATGAGAAGGTGATAGGAGCTTTTTGAGGGAGAAAAGTGAATATCAAGAGTGTCTTCATTTTCTGCTATACCACACACTTGAGAGCACTGATTGAGGAGTAAATGGGGATTTGAAATGCCTTGGCCTTTAGCCAAGTCCTGAAAAGTAATGCATATTTTTCTTAGGTGTGTCTAAGCCATTCTTTAAAATCTTTTGAAAAGCTGAGATATATAAACATGGGAGGAAATGGCCAAAGAAATTTCAGCTTTGTAGTGTAAGGCCTGCTTAAATAGGAGAACAGAGATATTTGCAAGTTCTCAGAAAAGACCTGGCGTGTGCATGAGTGTGATTATAAGCGTGGACATTTATAGAGGATTATGTCTATTCTAAAAGCAGTTAATTTTTGGTGATAAGAAGAAAGTATTGAATGTCTTTAATGTGAAGACATTTCAAATAAAAACACAGATTTCAGAGGAATTACACATGAACTAAATCATAATAGTTCTTAGTCCTATAACCAGGGATATATGGATGCATATCCCTGTTCAAGTTTTGAAGATATGGAACAAGGGTAGATTAACTGTTCGAAAGTCCTTGTCTACTAATTCTAACATATATATAAGTTATGAATCACATTGAATACATGGATTTTTTTTCTTATTATTATGAGACATGTTTTCCTTTTTCCATATCTGATGTTTTTACTGAATGCCAGAGAGAGTGGATTTTACCTTTCTAAGTGTTGTATATATATTTTTCTATACATAATAATATTGTGTTTTGTTCTTGAACATAGTTATGTGACTCATTCAGATCTTCCTTTTATGATTACTTATTCAATATCAGAGCCGTATTTAATTTAGGGATACTTTTTCTTACTACTGAGACAAGACCCTTCTTAGTACTCTAACCTATTTCATGTTACTTACAATGTTTTTCTACTCTAGTTGATGGGAAAAGGACCTTCAGATCCTGGGTGAACAATGGGTACTGTTCCCTCTAATCCTTCCCTTATATCCCTGGTTCTTTTCCCAACCTCCATTCCCTTCTCCACACAAATGTGCTGATCAGTTCACTGCAAAACTCCAGAGGAGACCTCTGCAGTCCTCCAGAGCTCTCTTTCTATGATACTCTTTTTTTCTCAGTCTTTGTCTTGTGACTCTAGTGGCCCCGATCTCCATGGTGTTCAGCTCTGTTTCTTCAATTCAGGGAATGTGCTGGAACACACCCAGTGTTCCCTCTCAGCCCAGTGACCTTTAAGCCATCAGAGCAGTAACCCAGGGCAGGCAGAGGTCTCACCTCCTTTGCTCCTCATGTCCCAGTGATTGCTATCCTTCATTGTCCAACATCCAGCATCTTAAAAAAACAACACTTCAGCCAGACATGATGACACATGCTTGTTATCACAGAGTTTGGAAGGCTGAGATAAGAGAATCACAGATCTGAGACCAACCTCAGCAACTTAATAAGACCCCATTTCAAACTAAAAAATAAAATAGGGCTGGGAATGTAGTTCAAAGGTAGAATGCCCCTGGGTTCCATCCCTAGTACTGAAAAAGAAAAAAAATTATTTATGTTGTCTAGTTTTTCACTTATGTCAAGCAAGAGAGCCAATCTAGTCCCTAAAACTCTATTTTGACCAGAGCTACAAGTATAGCACAGTATTTAGTTCATGTTTATCTGCATTTTCCAGATATGAAAACTGAGGCTTAGAGAGGTTAGATAACATCACACAACTCGTGGCCAGGATTTTAAAATCAAGTTATCCAACAGAGTGTATATATTTCTTCACTTTTATCTTAATTGCTGGACATTGGAGATATAAGTATAAAAGAGATATCATAGTATCATTAGCCAGAGGACCTCATTCTCTAACCATGCTAGTTAGCAGAGCATTTACCGTAAGTCTTTGGGTGATTTTTCAATACTGAGAAGCCCTGAAGAAGTTCATGACTTTAAATTTTATATGTATTGCTCTCCAATGCAATAACACCTTTTTTTTTCTAACTGACCTTTCAAAAATAAATAGTCCACTGTGCCGTTATAAGAAATATTGTTCCTTCAAATTATTTCACACCCCTTGATGCCTTCCCAGTGCACAATGACTGAATGTGAACAAAGGAAATTGACCATCTCCAACATAACACATGGCTCCTTTTACTTCGGTGGCTGGGAGACTATACCTCTTTCTCTAGATTTCAGAAAAAACAATGCTTCTATGCAGGCATCCAGAATCATGTGCAAAAACATATTGCTTAGTTTAGATTCAAGATGGAGTCTGAGTGAAACAACTTTCCCCAGACGCTGTGATTTCTAATTAAATTTGCCATAAAAACAGGTTTTTAACAGAAGGAAAAGAAAACAACAAAAAAAGCAAAATTTGAACCACAACTAAAGAAGACCCAGAAAGCTGAGCAGGGAGTGCAAAGGAGACTGCCAAGCGGCGGAGCCGGGCTGTGGAGCTGGGACCTGGAGCTGTGGCGATCAGCTAGACGCCGGGATCTACAAACACCTCGGCGGACCCTGGGACCAGACCAGGCATGGAGTGAGCACCTCCAGGACCCGACACCCTACTCAAGCAGGGATCTCCGCACAGCTACAGCGACCAGAACGCATGGGGTGATCAGCGTAAGCTCCCACGGGACCACCTTACCGCACTGCTCCAGAGCCAAAACCGTGACTGAGTGTACCGCAAAGCTTGAACCAAGATGGCCGCGAATGCAGCTGCTTGACAGAAGGAAAGAGGAGCCGAGTGGCTGAAAAGTGAGCGGGGCAACGGGAGCGGCTGAACAAAGCCCAGGAGGAACAGGGGAGCTGGTGCAAACCAGCAGCCGCCATCTTGCCTGCCAGCCCCTCCCAGCGAACATCCTCCAAGCTATCCAGACCTTCATTGACCTCTTGCACCCCCAGTGACAAGAGGTAGAGCAGGTAACAATGGAATTCTGAGCAGCAGGGATCTGTAAGTTGGATTGTGCCTTGGAGTGCAGGCACCACTATACAAAGGATAGACTCAGATACCCGCCCTTCTAGCACTTAGACAGAAACAGAAGTGTGGAAGAACTCAGTGCACATAGGGCATCTGAAAAGGACCAGCATTTAGACTGCACTCCTGCCATCAGCAAAGGCAGAGAGAGACACACAGTCAGGCCCTGTGGAGAGCCCAGAGACATAAGCTAGCAGTGAGAGAAGCATCAGCGAAAACCCTCGTCTGCACTGACGGAGCAAATAAAAATTCCAGAGACACACTTGAAAATTTAAGCTCCGTACTTACGAACTAGCAGAGTGTTTGTTTTAGTGTCTGGTTGCTGTTTTTAGATTTTGGGTTTTTCGGTTTTTTTTTTTTTTTTTTGGTGTTAAGTTTTATCTGTTTTTACTCTGTTTTCATTTTGCATTGCCTTGATTTATTTATGTTTGTTTGGATGACTGCTTACTTTGTTATTTCTTGCTTAGGTTGTTGAATCTCCTCCTTATCCCTTTTACAAGCTTCCCCCACCCCCCTCTATATTCCTCTCCGCAACACTTTACCTCCTCTCTTTTCTTTTCCTCTTTTTCCTGTCTCATATCAAGACCATCTCATACTTCCAGACTCAAAACTCTATATTGACTACCAGAATCTCCCAACATATCTACCATCTCTAATCTTTACAATGTATCACCTCAACACGTGCAATCTCTTATTGTGCTGAAACATACCCTTTTCTTTACCCTATTCCTGCATTCATTACTGTGACCTCTCACCCAGCTTTTAACACTGAACACAACCTGTCCCTGTACATACCATCAGACACCTCTAACCCCACACAGCAGAGATTGGACAAGAAAACATGCAAGAGCAGCAAAGATATAAATTTAAGAACAAGGGAACCATGGGAAGGAAAAATAGCAAAAAACCAACAAGCTACCACAACCCCTCAATAACAGATCTCACCAACCCAGAATGGCAGAGATTACCAGAAGAACAATTCAGATCTTTAATATGAAAAACAATACAGAATTTTCAGAAAGAAAGTAGGGAAAGCTGGAAAGAAATAAAGGAATAAATAAACAAAGAATTTGATGACCTGAAAAGAAACCAAAGAGAAGCATTGAAGGAAGTGAAAGATGAAATAATCAAAATGAAGGCATCAATATAAACTATAAACAGCAGAATAGATCACATGGAAAATAGAATATTGCTCTTAGAGGATGACCATACCAAAAATGAATCTATAGTACATAACTTAGAAAAAAAATACGACAGTATGAATTGGACATTGAAGAGATTTGGGCCAATTTTAAAAGAGCCAACCTAAGAATAATAGGCATAGAAGAGGAATTAGAAGTTGAAATTTATGGAATTAACAATCTCTTCAAAGAAGTAGTATCAGAGAATTTTCCAAACATAGAAAGAGAAGTTGACACACAGGTACAGGAAACATATAGAACTCCCTCAAGACAAGACCAAAGAAGAGGTTCACCGCATGACATAATAATCAAGTTGACTAATGTAGAGGCTAAGGAGAGAATTTTAAAGGCAACGAAAGTAAAAGGCCAAGTGACATTTAGAGGCAAACCAATTAGAATCACTCCAGACCTCCCACATCAAGTCATGAAAGCCAGGAGAGGCTGGAATAACATATTCCAAACTCTGAAAGAAAATAACTTGCAGCCAAGATTCTCATATCCAGCAAAACTCTCTCTTAAAATTGACGGGGATATAAAAACATTCCATGACAAACAGAAACTGAAAGAACTTATGTCTTCCAAACCAGCACTAGAGAAACTACTTAAAGAGATTAACTACAAAGAAGAACTAACGAGTAAATGTCAGAACCAGAGAAACAATAATTTCCAGGAAGCAAACAACTAAGCAAAGAAGAATAAACACCACCGAAAACAGAAGTCAAAACTCAAAATGTTATGAATTAAAAATCATCTCTCAATAATCACACTGAATATAAATGGTCTCAATTCCCCAATAAAAAGGCATAAGTTGGCAAAACGGATCAAAACCCAGAATCCATCTATATGCTGCCTACAAGAAACACACCTTACAAGCAAAGATTCCCACAAACTAAAGGTGAAGGGCTGGAGTAAGGTAATCCATGCCAATGGAACCCGAAGATAAGCAGGAGTAGCAACCATGATATCAGATAAATTAGACTTCAAGTCTAAGCTTATCAGAAGAGACAAAGCAGGTCATTTTTTACTAGCAAAAGGAACAATCCAGCAAGAGGAAATAACAATTATCAACATCTATGCCCCAAACGTAGGTGCACCTACTTTCATAAAACAAAATATGTATGATATAAAGACACACATAGATCCCAATACACTAATACTAGGAGACTTCAATACTCCTCTCACATCACTAGACCAATCTTCTAAAAAGAAGGTCAGTAGGGTCAGTAGAGATGCCTCAGACCTAAAGAATACCATAAACCAAATGGACCTATAAGACATGTATAGACTCTTTCACCCAACTACAGCTGAATTCACATTTTTCTAAACTGCTCATGGAACCTTCTCCAAAATAGACCACATTCTGGGCCACAAAGTGAGCACTAGCAAATTCAAAAAATGTAACATAATTCCCTGCATCTTTTCAGACCACAAAGGAGTGAAACTAGAAATAAACTACAAGAAGACCCAAAGTAACTGGGTAAGCACATGGAGACTGAATGCCACAATGCTGAATGAAGATTGGTCATAGAAGAAGTAAGGGGAGAAATCAAAAAATTCCTAGAAACCAAGGAAAACAGAGACACAACATATCAAAACCTCTGGGACACCTTGAAGGCAGTACTAAGAGGCAAATTTATAGCACTGAGTACCCACATAAGAAGAACAGAAAATCACCAAATTAATAACCTAATGACATAGGTCAAAGCACTTGAAAAACAAGAACAGTCTAACCCCAAAGCCAGTAGAAGACAGGAAATTATGAAAATCAGAGAAGAAATTAATGAAATAGAGAAATAAAAAAATACAGAAAATCAACAAAACCAAAAGCTAGTTTCTTGAAAAAATAAACAAGATAAATGATTGGCCAACCTAACCAAAAGAAGAGAGAATTAACCCAAATTACCAAAATAAGAGATGAAAAAGTGATATTACCACAGACAGTAGGGAAATAAAGAGGATAGTCAGAAACTATTTTGAACAACTATACTCCAACAAAATGGAAAATCTACAAGAAATTGAAAATTTTCTAGACAAATATAACCTCCCTAAATTAAGTCAAGAAGATATAGAAAACTTAAACCGACCAATAAAAATCTAAGAGATAGAAACAGCAATAAAGAGTTTACCATCAAACAAAAGCCCAGGGCCAGATGGTTTTCCAAGTGAATTTTATAAAACATTTCTAGAAGAGCTAATCCCAATATTCCTAAAGCTATTCCGTGAAATAGAAAGAAATGGGACCCTCCCAAACACATTCTATAAAGCCAACATCACATTAATACCAAAGCCAAATAAAGACAGCTCAAAAAAAGAAAACTATAGGTCTATATCATTGATGAACTTAGATGCAAAACTGCTAAACAAGATACTAGCAATGCGCATTCAAAACCACATCAAAAATTATACACTATGACCAAGTCGTGTTCATCCCAGGAATGCAAGGCTGGTTCAACATACAAAAAACAATCCATGTAATTCACCACATAAACAGACTCAAAGACAAAAATCACATGATCATCTCAACTGATGCAGAAAAAACATTTGCCAATATCCAACACCCATTCATGCTAAAAGAAATACAGAGAATAGGAATAGGAGGAACATACCTCAACATCATAAAGGCAATATACAATAGGTCCACAGCAAATATCATATTAAATGGAGAGAAACTGCAAGAGTTCCCACTAAAAATAGGAACAAGACAAGGATGTCCATTATCACCTCTTCTGTTCAATATAGTACTTGAGATTGGCCAGAGCAATAAGGCAAGAGAAGGAAATCAAATGGATAAAAATGGGGAAAGAAGAACTAAAACTATCCCTTTTTAACATGATACTATAGTTAGAAGACCCAACAAAGTCAGCCAAAAAACTTAGAGAACTGATCAAAAAATTCAGTGTCTGGATATAAAATCAGTCTTAAACAATCAGGAGCTTTTCTATATGCCAACCATAAATCCACTGAAAAAGAAATCCAGAAAGCAATTCCACTCACAATAGCACAATAGCAAAAAGTAAAATACTTAGGGATAAACCTAACCAAGGAGGTAAAAGACCTCTATAAGGAAAACTATAAAAAGTTGAAGAAAGAAATCGATGAAGATCTTAGAAGATGGAAGGATCTACCATGCTCTTGGATAGGCAGAATACATATAATCAAAATGGCCATCCTTCCAAAACTAATCTACAGATTCAATGCAATACCCATGAAATTACCAAGGTCGCTCCTCACAGACATAGAAAAATTAGTCCTTAAATTCATCTGGAAAAACAAAAAGCCCAAGATAGCCAAAGTGGTTCTTAGCAATAAAAACCATGCAGGAGGTATTACAATACCTGACTTCAAACTCTACTACAAAGCCACAATAATAAAAACTGCATGGTATTAGCACAAAAACAGACACATAGACCAATGGAGCAGAATAGAAGATTCAGAAACAGATTCACATGCTTACAGTCAACTGATTTTTGACAAAGGAGCCAAAACATACACTGCAAAAAAGATAGCCTCTTTAACAAATGGTGTTGACAAAACTGGTTAAACATATGCAGGAAAATGGAAATAAACCCCACTTTCTCATCTTGCACAAGAGTCAACTCAAGGTGGATCAAAGACCTGGAAGTTAGGCCAGAGACCTTGCACCTACTTGAAGAGGGCATAGGACCAACACTTCAACACGTAGGCTCAGGTTAAAATTTTCTAAACAAGACCCCAAAAGCACAAGCAACTCAAAGGAAGATCAATACATGGGACTGCATTAAACTGAAGAGCTTCTGTGCAGCAAAGGAAACTATCAAGAACCTCAACAGAGAGCCTACAGAGTGGGAGAAGATTTTTGCCAGTTACTCTTCGGATAGAGGTCTAATATCTAGGATATACAAAGAACTCAATAAAATCACATCTAAGAAAACAAATAACCAAATCAAAAAATGGGCAAAGGATCTAAATAGACACTTCACAAAAGAGGAAATACAAATGGCCAATAAATGTATGAGGAAATGTTCCACATCATTAGCAATCAGAGAGATGCAAATCAAAACTACCTTGAGATTTCACCTAACTCCATCAGAATGGCAATCATAAAAATCACGAACAACAACAACTACTGGCAAGGGTGTGGAGAAGTGGGAACTCTAATACATTGTTGGTGGGATTGCAAACTAGTGCAACCACTTTGGAAAACAGTATGGAGGATCCTCAGATGAATGGGAATGAACCTACCATATGATAGCCAGCAATACCACTTCTGGGTATCTACCCAAAAGAATGGAAACCAAACTATCAGACCGAAGCATGTGTATCTATGCAATTCACAATAGCCAAACTATGGAAGCAGCCAAGATGTCCATCCACAGATGAATGGATTACAAAACTATGGGATATGTACACAATGGAATTTTACTCAGCCATAAAGAAGAACAAAATCATGTTATTTGCAGGGAAATGAATGCAACTGGGAAACATTATGTTAAGTGAGATTAGCCAGTCACAAGTAGTAAAGAAGCATATGTTCTCCCTAATATGCAGAAGCTAGGGAGAAGATGGGGCATAAGAAGGTCTCCAAATGAAAAAGGAGAAACCCTGGATAAGCAAAGAAGTTGATTTAACCGAAGGGATGGACAGGGTGGGGGGACACCCTAAGGCACATGAGGTACTTACACAATTATATCAAGGTCACTCACTGAACTTAACTTGAGAGGGAGGGAGGGTGAGGGAGTGAGGTGGGAATTGGGGAAGGGGTCACATGAGAAATGTGTGCACATATTTTTATATCAATTTGTACCTAACAAAGATGTATGCTTACAATGCACGAATTATTACAATTAAAAAAAAACATATTGCTTGCAAAATAATTTTGGTCCCTTAGCTTCTGCAAGCAAAGGTAAAGATTTCACTAAATAGTCTCACTTCTTCTTTCTAAACCTCTGGTTTCATTGTTTTACTAAATCTGTGAAAAAATTATATGTATTATACGATTATGTATTATATAGTGATTATGTGCATATAATTTTTACTGAAAATCCTAATAGTGTATTTAACTCATGTTTATTAAAAATATGAATCTTTTAGGAGCCTTAGGAATATATATATATATATATATATATATATATATATATATATATATATATAATATGCTTTATATTATATATATATGCTTTTTGTAAACTATCTGTTAATTACATGATTGGATTACAATGAAGTGAGGAGTGATCCAGGGGCCTTTGTTTTGTGTGTTATTATATCTGGTAGACTTTAGCAGCTTGAGAAATGAGGAAGTTTTGGGAAAAATACATCCAGAGAAGAGAGGAAGGTGTAGGTTACAGATAATTACTAGAGTTGTGAACTGTCAGCACATTTATGAGGTCCCCATAAATGTGACCTTCTAAAAAGTCAGCCTTGAAGGCATTTCTGATTCTAATAAGAAAGGAATGCATATTGCACACTGCTTGGAGAGAAACTTAAACCTTGTTTGAAAAATAGCTTAATTAGTTTTTTTCTTGCTATGCAATTTCTCAAATATCTTAATTTCTATTTGCAAGAGGCTTGGGATCCTGGTACTGGGGATTGAACCCATGGTCATTCTACCTTCAAGCTACTACCCCATCTCTGTGTATATATGTATGTATGTATGTGTATGTGTATGTATGTATGTGTTTAGAAATAGAGTCTCACTAAGATGATGAGGGCCTTGTTAAGTTGCTGAGGGTGATCGCTAGTTACTTAGAGGCGGGGAAATAGGAGGGCCGCTGAGGGTGATTACCAAGGGGTACAAAGTTTCTTTTTGGGAGAATGACTATAAAGCTGTTTCATATCATTGACAGACTGCGAAATTTCTTCTTGCTTTGGCTTATGTGTGTTTTTTTCTTTGTTTTTATTTTATGGTTTTTATTATTTTGGAAGACACTAAACTGATCTTGGGCACATCAATCAGAAGGATTCGTTTAAGTAATCTTCTAAAAGAGAGATACACATGCCTGCTAGATCTCAAGTGCAGAGAAGATAAATTTGAAATTCACTGGTGTAGAATCAGTGGCTTTCCTCCTTCCTAGAAGTCATCTTTTAGATGAGTGCATTTGACTTGGTATAGTTTGTGTGCTGAATTAATTCCAGAGATTTAAATATACAGGTCAGTAAACACATAGAAACCCTTGCTTCTAAAAATAATTATGGTATCTTTTATTTGCATATAGCATTATAATTTTGAAACCATAAGACCACATTCTTAAAGGAATTTATAATCTTGCAGAAACAAAAATATATAGAACAAGTAAATGCTGAACTATAGTTCAGCTGATTTCATAGTTAAAAGAGAACAAAGAAAAATCTGGGTAGATGAGAGAAATTGACAGCTTTATGTGGAACATAACAATTGATGAGTAGACAGACGCCAGGAGGGAAGTTCTCACAAATGATGAAAGCAGCTTTGGAAAAGGCAAGCAGTTGGAAATAGAGCTGAATTCATGAAAAAAATGTGAGCTGTGAGGGAATCTTGTTGGGGGATTTGGGGAAATAAGTTACTTGTCAACAACAAAACGTAAATGAATAAAACTATTAAAAAATGAGCAAAGAAGCCAGGTGCAGTGGCACACAGTTGGACAACTTAGTGAGACCCTTAGCAACTTAGCAAGATCCTGTTTCAAAATAAATAAATAAATAAATAAATAAATTTTAAAAAAAAAGGGTTGGGGATGTGCCTCAAAGGTAGAAGGCTCCTGAGTGCAATCCCTGGTATCATAAAAGGGGGAAAGGGTGCTGGTGGGCAAAGAACATAAAGAGTCATTTCGAGCCTATTAAATGATGTTCAAAATCACTAATTACTAGGGAAATGCAAATCAAAACTACCAGGAAATATCAACCATCTCACACTCATTAGGATAGATATTATAAGAACAGAAACAAAATAAACCCAGAAAACAGCAAGTGTTAGTGAGGACGTGGAGAAACTGAAACTCTTGTGCACTGCTGGTGGGAATGTAATGGTACAGTTGCTAGACAGTTCTTCAAAGTTAAAAATAGAATTGCCTAGCAATTAAACTTCTGAACATATATATGTTGGGATACATATATATATATATCCAAAACACTCGAAAGCAGAGTTTTGAAGAAAAAATTGCATATCTCTGTTTATAACATCAGTATTCACAATAGTCAAAAGGTAGAAGTAACCCAGGGTCCATTAATGGATGGATGACTGGATACACAAACACACACACACACACACACACACACACATGAACATTTTTCAGACTTATAAAGAAAGGAAATTTTGACTCATGCTCAGCAATTTTGAGTGAGGACATTATTCTAAGTGAAATAAGCCAGTTACAAGAAGACAAGTACTGTATATACCACTTACACAATGTATCTAGATTAGGCAAATTCATAAAAAAAAAAAAAGGAAAATAGAATGGTGGCTTCCAGGGACCCATGAAGAGGCAAATGGGCAGTTGCTTCTTTAATGGATCAATCTCAGTTTTGCAAGATGAGAACATTCTAGAGATTGGCTGCACAATAATGTGAATAAACTTAACATTACTGTACACTTAGAAATGGTTAAGGTGATACATTTTTTAATGTTTTATATTATTACAGTTAAAATTTAAAAAGAACTGAAAAATCCAATGGCACTATTGATTAATATCTTTTATCCTCTCTCCCCAGAAATATTTATGAAATTAATTTACTTAGTAAAATTAATACATTTATTGATGTAACCAGATATTTGAATAACTCATGATCCAACATATGGCCTATTTGCATATAGACATAAATAACTATCTGTGTATTAATTTATTTTCTAATATATTTTATTTAAATTGGTTTAAATAGCATATATCTGTAGGAATAATATGATTTCACTAATTATAACTATATACACTGTTATTTAAATATCCTAAGACACATTTGGGAAAGTGTAAAAAATATGACTATTTTGCAAAGTGATAAACTAAAAAATAGGATTACTTATTATTAGGAAAAGTTATTAGAGAATTGAAGTATTTTCTAGATAATTTTATAAAAAATGACTGCTATTAATAAGTATTTTTTGAGCTGAATAATCCACATTGATTGCCTACACTGATTAAATCCACTGGATAACTGTTCAATTTGCCCTTCACTTTAATTTTATAGCCAGAGACAGAGTTTCATCTTCTCATGTTAAGCAAATATATTTGAGAATTCTAACTTTTCTTTATTATCCTCCTGTTGCAATGAGCTACCGTCTGATCATAGGTTAGATTTTTTATCTCTTTATGCCTTTATAGTCCTTCCTGGTGGACAGGGATTACACCATGTTCTAAGACTAAAGTCATTTTTCTCAGAGATGTTAGGACATAATTCTTAACTCATAAAACCTGTATCTTTGTGTGTATGAGACCAAAGCTGCTATTTAGTACTCTATACTCCTACTTATAACCCAACAATAGCATTCCTTCTGATCAGGATATGAAGCAGTGAAGGAAAAATAAACTGATTGTCTCTTGGAAAGACCTTGAAAAGCACTGGCTAACATTACCATGCTAGCCTATGGCCTACATGTAAAACGATGGGAATCTAAAATCATTTGCCCAAAATATAGAAGGCATTTACTTGGCTAGGGCTGACCCTATTACAAAAGAAATAGAGTTTTTATTTCCCAGAATATTCTGCTCTTAACAAGGTTTTACATCAGGAGAAACTACTGCATGAGTGCCCAACCTGCTGGGGTCTTATCAGAACCTATCTAACCTGGAAGAAGGAAAACATTCAACTGCAGCCCCCTCTAACTACCCTGTCCCAACTAAGGGAGGGGAACTAGTAACACTTGCTGAGGTCAGAATCTGGGGAACCAGGCTCATAGAAGACTGAGACCTAATTATAGGACTGGAGGACAAGGACACTTTTTCTCCTCCACACCTTAGCACAATACTACTAAGTGCCTATTTATAGAAGTTCCCTTTTTTTTCTTCCCACCCTGCAGTTCTGGGGATTGAACTCAGGGCCTCACATTCATGCTTGGCAAGCACTACCACTGAACTCTATTCTCAACCCAAGAGGTTGTTTTTATTCAACACATCATGTTGAGCTTAAAAAAAAAAAAATTCAAGACTTAGTAAAAAAAGCAAAAAACATAGTCTGAATTGACAGAGCAAGCATCAGGCCCAGACTCAGATATGGCAGGGATGTTGGAATTACTTGACCAGAAATTTGAAATAATAGTTAATACAGTAAGGGTCCTAATGGATAACATGCAAGAACATGCAGATAAGGTAAGCAGAGAGATGAAATACTGAGAAAGAATTTTTAAAAATGCTAGAGATCAAAAACAGTATAACAGAAGTGAAGAATGTCTTCAATGGGCTCATTAGTAAACTGGACATGGCTGAGGAAAAAATCTCCAATGTTAAGGATATATGTCAGTAGAAATTCACAATATGAAAAGGCAAAGAAAGAAAAAGAACCAAAAAGCAAAACAAAACTAAACAAAATCAATGGATTAGAGTATATAAGAACTGTAGGACAACTACAAAATATATAATTTATCTGCAATTACCAGTTCCTTTCTTCTGGTAATTTATCTGCAATTACCAGGAGAAAGAAATATAAAAAAATATTTGAAACAATAATGACTGAGAATTCCTTTAAATTAATGTCAGAACCAAACCATAGATTCAGGAAGTTCACCAAGCAGGATAAACACCCCAAGCAACTACACATGGACATAGCACATTCAAACCACAGAAAATCAAAGATAAAGGAAAAAAAATCATTAAAGAAGTCAGTAATAAACCAAGCACAACTAGAAAACCATCCCTGGCAGGAGCAACCCATTGTTACCCATTTGACTATAGGGCTCAAATTATAAGAATGTTACATTAAGGCAATATCCAACAGATTGTAGCTGCAGAATTTGGCTGATTTGTTCAGAGTTGTGTAGGAGTACACACACAGAATACCTTTCACATAAAAGGTGTGGTGCATTGTGATAGAAAGGCCCCTTATATAGAATGTTGTTGGGAAACACACCTGCCCTAAGCAGAGCCAGGCTGTCCTGATAATTTCTGTTCCCATTCTGCCCCTTTGCTTCAGCCAGTGCTGACCCCTAACTCTCTTCTTTAAATGTACAAGGTATAGCACTGCTTGGTCTTCCTGCTTTTGGTCCAAATTTTACATCATCTTTGTACACCTGAGTACAAATAATCAGACAAGGTATTCATTCATTAAACACTGAGTGAGTGCCTACCCAAAGTGAGTTCATGCACTGTGCGTATGTGGAGACCTGGAGCAGCAGCATGATTTGTTTGCAACTGCAGGTAGGAAATTTGGGGGAAGGGCAGATAAATGTCTTTCCCTTGGGCAACTGAAATTACAGCATGACCCAGTCCAACAACCAAGGCTTAGGTGTGTATAATGCAATGGCCTCTCCTTATTTGGAATCAATTTCCCTGAGGAAGTTCTGTATTTCTGAAAAGGATCAGTTTCTTGGCCCTCCAGCGCTGTTTGTTCTTTGTAGAACTGAATTGTCCACATCAGAATTTCCATGGCAAATAGATCAACATTCAACTTCAGGCTTAGATTAGAGGAATGACAGTGTCCTGGATCACCTTGTTTCTGTGTCTAAAGAACTACAAGGTGAAGTCATTTACCTCAAGACTGTCTCTCCAGTAGCTTAGGGCTAAGAGAAACATTAATTCCACAGTGATCTTCACACTGCATTTGTGGCCTAAAAGCTAGCTCCAGCCCTGAGCAGAAGTTTGCTGGAATTTATTTGTTGGTAATAATAGTAGTAATGTCTTGTTTGTGTTGATAATAAAATATCTTTTTAAAGTAAATTATTGATAAAGATAAGAAACAAAAGGTGAAGATGATGATGATAATAATGATGCTGACGCTGATGTTGGCAGACCTCATCCAACACCCCCAGTGAACCAGACACTGTGCTCTGTGCTTTAAAAGTTATAACTCGGTTTCTTTTAACAAATTTATATAGTATATAATATTATCATTTTTACCAAATGAGGAAAGTGAGGTAGAGAGATTAAGCTCATAGTACATAGCCCACAGTACCTAGTTTGTAGGTTATTTTAAAATTTAGCTTCTCGCCCATATGATATACCAAACTAAATCCCAAGACACTTAAACAGTTAAATGAACAGCATGAAAATAGAAAAATAAGTAAAAAAATTCTTTTGAACTTATGTTGTCTAATGAAGTAAGTTTCTTTTTAAGCATAAATGCAGTGGGAAAAATATCACAGGAGAAAAGATAAATTTATCAAACACCTACTTTTTTCACCACTATGTGTCTAAATGTATATATAATTAGTAAGCAATATCTATAAAAGAGTAAAAAAAATCCTTAATGATTAGTGCCCTCAATATATAAAATTTTATAAAAGGCAATAAGAAAAACAGTAGATTTTACTGAAATATAAGTGATCAAAAAATAGAACAAGCAATTTACAAAAGAAAAATAACATTACTAGTACTCTATGAAAGACGATAATAGCTATTATTGCATTTTTGCCCTGGGTCAGAAACTTTATCTTATTGAAACTTCAAACAGTTGTGTATGGTATACATGCCCAACATCACAAAGCTACTAGCATCCCAAGTCTGGTCAACTGCAAACTCTTTAACGGTAATGCTATACTCCACCAGTGGTGTGTAGAGCCTGCTCATTCTGACCTACAAGAATTCACTGAAAACACCTCTTCCCAGCTCTATGTTCAGCGATAGACTTTATCAAGGCATGAATAATACCACTGACCTTTTTCCCAATTGCCAACAATATTACTCCAGAAAATGAAAACTAAAATTAGAGTTAGATGCCATGCTTGCCTACAAATCAGCAGTAATTGGAAAGAGAACAATAGGGTGTTACTCAAGTTACCATCCTAAGATAATTAACTTATAAGAGGAAAGGTTTATTTTGGCTCACAGTACATAAATTGGACAGACACATTGTACTTAGGCCTCTACTGGTGGCAATGGGCGGAGGAGGACAGAACATCATGGTGGATGCACATGGCTGAATAAAAACACTCCCTTCATGGCTGAGAAACAAAAAGGAAGTGGAAATGACCAGGATTTCATATACTCCTCTCCCCACATGGTTCCAAAGACCTCCTACTAGGCCTTACCTTCCATTGGTTCCACTACCTCTCAGTAGTGCCATCGATTGGGAACCAAGCCATATGTTATGTTATGTTATGTTATGTTATGTTATGTTATGTTATGTTATGTTATATTTTATGTTATTTATTTATTTAATTTATTTATTAGTGCTGGGGATTGAACCCAGAGACATTCTACCTCTGAGCTACACCCCCAGCCCTACTTTCTTTTCTTTTTTTTTTTTTTTTGCCGTACTGGGGATTGAACTCAGGGGCATTCTACCTCCAAGCTATACCCCCAGCCCTATTTTTCATTCTTTATTTTGAAACAAGTTCTCACTAAGTTGTGGAGTGCCTCACTAGGTAGCTGAGGCTGGCTGCGAACCCGGATCCTCCAGTCTCAGCCTCCCAAATGCTGGGATTACAAGCATGCACCACCACTCCCGGCTTTTATTTCATTTTTTATTTTGAAACAGTAATAAGACTCACTAAGTAATAGAGGACCTTGCAAATTGTTGATGTCGGCCATGAACCCACAATCCTCCTATCTCAGTCTCCCAAGTAATGAATGGATTTACACACATGCTCCACCATGCCCAGCTAAGCCTTTACTTTAATATATGAGACTCAGGTGGACACTCTAGATCTAAAATATAGCAAATAGTAAATTAAATTGAGATGATGAAAGCATGCAAATTAGTCCAGCCTTTTTGAAAAGTATCTGGTAGTGTGTACCAAGAGTCCTGAAGAAGTTCATGTATTTCAATCTTGTAATTACACTACTGAAAATCTACAGACAATAATCAGAGACACATATGATGACTTGTGTATAAGGATGTTCATTTCAATGATGATCTGTGTATAAGGATGTTCATTTCCATATTTTTTGGAGTTAAAACTTGAAAAATCCTTAAGAACTAGAAGGACAACAGTTAAATAATATAATCCTGTGATGTAATAGGGCTATCCAAAATTTTGTTTACAAGTTTAGAAACATTGTAAAATTGTACATGAAATGATTAATATATTATTTAATATATGTACTTCTATAAATATAAAGTATATACTATTTGGACACATAGGTCTTTTTTAGTATGCCTTAGTAAAGTTTTATATTTTTCTCTATATAAGACTTGTATATATTTGATATGTTTACTCATAAATGCATATGTGTTGTGTATATGCATATAGATAGTGAGGTATATTTTGAAAACACTAAAAATATGGAAATATATATATCATGCCTATGAATATAAATATTGGATATTATAAGCATGGGTAGTTCTTCACAAATTGATTTATAAATTTAATGAAATATACACTGCAATTCCCATAGAATTTTTCTTTTTTGAACTTGATAAAATGACTACAGTTTATCTACAAAAATGTGTTGGATTATGACTGATTCCCTCATTTAGGTTAGTATTCCAAATTTTATATAATGAACATATAATCACTCTACATTTGACAAATACTTGATAATATCATAGTATAAATGCTTAATGCATACTTAATAAATACTTAATAGAGTTTTAAAATATTTTTAATCATTTATGCATGCAGATCTTGTGATGAGAAATATACAAGATGTATAAATCAAAAGCTACAGATTTCAAAGGGGAGAGATTTCATCTGCCAGGGAACACAAGGAGTCAGAAAAATTGCTGTCATCCATGTGTGGGGTTACCAGTTAGTTGAGCACCACACTCAATCAGGATTATCATCTGCTCACTTTGAATTGCATTGGCAAGACTTCTGTCTTCTGGGAGTTCTGCTAGTGATGGTACTCATTATTAGAATGGGAGCTAATTGGAAACACCCCAGACTCATGGCAGCTTCAGATCTTCCACACCTCCTGAGCTGCTATCTTAGATGTCCAGCTTTGCATTCTCTTAGGAAAACTGATACTTTAACTTTGGGAGGATTCAAAATAAAATGTCTGATACTACGTGAGTTCTAATTCATGGTGACTGTGGCAGTGGCCTCAGGCTTCCTGTCCAGAGTAGTTTATTTTTCCCTGCAATAAACATTAAAACCAAATGTAAGTTTTGCAATAGAGGCAACCTTGTGTACAGGAAATAGTGTAGAATTTGAAATCCAAAGACCTGATTTGAGTCATTTTTTCCCCTTCTACCTAATTGAAGAATGTGGAGCAAGCCAATTAATAATACATTTTTCTCATACTATTCATTCAGTTAACAAATATTTATTGCCCCACTACCATGCATCAGGCAGTGTCTCCAAACTAGAAGTCAGGAAAGCCAGAAAAATCCTATGCCCATTTGGCTCCTACATTGTAGTTGCAGACACGGACTACAGCATCAAAATAACCAGATAAGGATAAATATATTTTTAGATAGTGCTTAAAGACAAATAAGTCAGAGTAGGATGAAAAAGAAGAGGTAGGAATAGAGGGGGTGGATTGGAGCAATTGATGATGAGATAGATAAGGACTTCTGTGGAATATGTTGTTTAGGCAGAACGTAAACCAGGGAGTTAGTCCTACAAGACTAGGGTAGAATGTTGAGGTGGGAAGTACATTTACAGAGGCCCAGAGGGGAGGGGAGATGTACAAGAAGACTGATGGGGTTAGAGAAACCGAGCAAAGGGAGAAGGTGTTAGAGGGTGAGATTGAGGTGGAAATGCCAAGCCCACCACCAAAGCTGCCGTGGAGATTAATGAGACACAGTTGTGAGGGCAGCAACAGCAAAGCCAGTGACTCATCTACAAAGCTAGAGGAGAGCATGGAAGCGGAGCTCTGGCGTCTGTCATCATCCCTGAGTAGACTAAGCAGTGGGGACTCTGGGTTTGGACAGGAGGTGATTTGGCTGCTGACATTTTCCTTTGGAGGTCTTGCCAGCGCCCATCAACTTGGGGCTCAGCAGAGGCTACATTGCGTTCTAGAGAAGGTGTTCATCCCCTATTCAGAATCTCTCTGGCTTAGCAGCTGAGAGCACTGACGACTGGGTCCTTCATGCAGCAGATATTTGGCACACGAGTGTGCACTTCTGCCATTCACACTTGCAATGTCATAGGCAAGAACTAGGATCTACTGTTACCAGAAACTGTTAGGGAAGCTTTCATGACGAATGGCACAGTATAAAGAGAATGGCTTTCTTATCACATAGAATCTCACTCCTGTACGGAGAGGGAGAGGAAAAAAAGTGGAAGTGTGGGGAGGGAAAAACAGACCCTGTGATGTTGTGTGCGTATATGAATGTATCACTATGTCAAAATCATGTACAGTCACAATGTACCAACAAAAAATTAATTTTAAAAAGAGAAAGAATGGCATTAAGGAAGATCTCTTGTCTAAATGTGTGCAGTTGTGATGGGCAACACTTCTCATTTTACCCGTATCAGGCCCTTTCTACCTGGGCTCAACTGCATGTCTTGTATCCGATCTAATCTCCCGTTTGCGTAACATCTGGAGAGGCATGACCACTGGAGAATGATGTAGAAAACCAGACTCAGTCACAATCACCCTTTCCCACAGTCTAAAAGGGAGTGAGATGCGCTTGGTTTAGCATTTGACAACATAATGCAGGGTTGTCAGACTTCCTTCTCTTCTCAGACCTTCACCTCCCTTCTGCTACTCTGCCATTAGTCTTGACCTCATTGCTCTTTTTCCTGTCATTACTGCTCTGCCCACCTCATTCAGCTGTGCCAGCTCACACTACACTTTCCTGGGGCAAATTCTCGGCCCAGAAGTGTGGGAAAGCAGGGAGGGGTGGCTGCACTCATTTGTCAGGATGACTGGTGTCTCCGTGTCTTAGTGTGGAAATACCTGCCTATCTTCAGGTCCACAGGCCTGCAGGCACCGCAGTCCGAGAACACAGGCTCTTTCATAAGCCTTGGGCTCATGGAGTGGATGTGAAATTTATGCAAATTCAAGTGGACCTGAAATCAGTTCAAATACCTGTGCATTCTTGTACAACTGGCTCAGGAAGCTTGAAGTCACAAGGTTAGCTCTTCTTAGGGCAACTAGTTTTCTGCTTCAATGAAACCAAATGCAGACATGAGGCTCTAAAAGGCCACTCTCCTTTCCACTGACTCCCCTCTGAACCAGAGGTCTTCATGATGAGGAATTGTCAAGTTTAGTCATTTAGAAAAAGAGGT
>PVLC010023636.1:0-25448 GCA_004027655.1 Graphiurus murinus | reverse complement strand
CAGACTGGTAAATTGGGGTGGATGGAGATTTTTTTTTCTTATTTATGAGCTTCCTTCATAGGCTTCTTAATTTTTAGACCTATCTTCTCTCCTTCCTAAGTATTTTAATGCTGATATTAGATTTAAGTATTCTAAAGAAATGTTTCAATCTGCCATTTTGTTCATGAATTTACAATGACTCTTAATTCTCTTTGCATACATTCTAAACAGTTACAGTCCTTCCACATTATCTCTACATCATATTTCTATCCAAATGCATAATTCTTTGTTCATTCATTTATTCTGATGCCTGTGTTCCCAACTATGAGGTATCCTGATGTTACAAAGATGGGTTGATGCAGTCCCTTTCCTCTAAGCATTCATGATCTAATAATATAGGATAGAAGTATATAAAAATGAACACAATCTACATATAGTGCTATGATGATATGTATGAATGACATGTATGTATATATGATGATATGTACAAATTAAAGGGTTGTGAAGTCTATTCAAGCAAAGGAGAAGATAACTATTATCAGAGATAGGTTGTAGTTTGTAAGTTGAATAACAGCTTTCTTTGTTAAAGGATGACAGTGAGTAAGTATATTCCTCCTGTGAATTGGAGAAGAAGTTGAATTGTAATTGAATTCAAAATACATGGAAACATAAGGCTGTGAAGATACACAGAGGCAAAATCATGGCAGGGTCTCTTTATTATTCTTATTAGTTTGTAGGCATGAATTCAACTGAATAGTTCCAGGACAGAGAGAGTGACATGACCAAATTTGAATTTGGGGTATTTTGCAATATCAATGGCGAGACCAATTAAGAGACTACCAATTAAGAGACTGGACAAGACTAACTCAACCCTGAGACAGGTCACAGCAAGGAAGACATTGATGAAGTAGAAGATAAGGATCCAGTAACAAGAATTTGTGGCATGAGTACAGAATTTTTCACTTGATGTCTAGAAAGACCCTTTATGTCATCACAGGGATTATTTTAGATTATAGGAGGCAAAGGGCATGAAATGTTAGGAAGAAATGTTAGGAAGCAAGATAATTAGTTCAATCTAGTCTCTGAATTAGAGATGTCTTGGAGTGATTCAAGCTCAGTTATATATGGACTTTAACCTAGGAAAGGGATCTAGGCTACTGAAACCAATTTGGAAATCATATAAAATGGCAATTTAAACTATGGGTCTGAATTCACTTATTCAACACACATCTAATGGAAGCTAATTGTATGTAATAGAGTCTCCTAGATCCTGAAGATTTAGAAGTGAACAAGATGCAAAGCACTTCAAGTAGAAATTGCATTTTTACACAGAAGGCAGATAATAAGTAAATAAGTAAAATGTATAGAATATCAACTGATGATAAATAGAGTGGGCAAGAGGGGGCCAAGAGTGTAGAGGTGAGAATCAACAAGTTATCATATTTACATTTTTTGCTTTTTATGCCATATTTCTCTTTTTTACATTTTTCATATTTTATTAGTGCATTATAATCTCAAATCATAATGTAGTTTATAGTGGTAGTGACATACGTGCACACAGCACTTGGTGAGCTTCCCTCTCCTAGTTCCCTCTCCAGTCTCCTCCTACCTCATACAGGATATTGAGATTAGAATTGGTATTCTTGTGTGTATATAATGCCAGTGGAATTAATGAAGGAATATTTGCAATTTTTAAATGGGTGGTCAAGGAGAGCCTCCTGAGAGGTTGGAGCTTAATCAAAGCTGAAGAGGGAGGCATCAGCTGCTGCAGTCATGGGTAGAAAGGATGATGCTAACAAGAGGATAGAGGAGAAAAAACTGATTATGTGAACTTTCAAGTCTCTTTTGAACTTAAAAGACATTAAAAAATTTTTAATGCTGTTGTCATCTGTATTTGGTGGCATTTTAAGTTTAAAATGTCACTTGGAGAGGGAATGGGGCAGGAATCGGGGAAGGGTTAAATGAGAGATGTGTGCATGTATGCCTCTACCAGCCAGCTTGTACCTAACAAAGATGTATGATTACAATGCACCAATAAAAATAAAAAAAACCAAAATTAAGAAAGTCACTTGGAAAGTATTTTTATGATTTTACTGTAAAATATATTAGTAGAATAATGGATTTCATTGGAAATATGGAAGTTTACTCGACAATGAGAAAGAATATTTGAAATTGGGGCATTTTAGAAAATTATTCTAGCATGTGATTGCTCTCTATATGTCTAAATGTATATCTTCAAGTAAGTTTGAATAATGTCTTCTTTTTTTTTTTCTTGGATGATTCTTAGGATCTAACTCACAGCCCCATGCATGCTAAGCAAATGCTTTATCTCTAAGCTACACCCCCAGCCCCAAATACTGTCTTTAAATTCAGACTCTCAGTCTTAAAACAACTTCACAATAATTCTTCATCATGTCCTCACTGGATTCTGTGCACTATAAGGTCTGTGATGAAGAGATAATAAAAGAGCTGCCTAGAAATCTGTAAAATGTATCAACTCCACACCTTGTTTCTGTGTGCTTTTTATCATGAATTTATAGATATTTATAGATTTCTCATCCATTCTAGATTTTTTAATTTTACTAAAAATTGTGTAGACACAGTTTGATATTTTCTTTATGATAACAAAGAAAAATACTAGGGATATTTATGATTAATTTTCATAGAGCTGGAAAAAATGTAAATGTTTTCTATTTATTTAACTTTTTATGCATGTGTCTAACTAAAACAATATGTCTGAATGCCCAGATTGGCATTACTTTGATATCCAAATAGGTCCTACCATAACCAAATTGATTTTCTGGAAGTAAAAAACTTTTGTCCAAATATCTTTGTCTTTCTTGCTGTAAAGCATTTATTACATGTTATTTACTCCTATTAATTACATTCTTCTCTTACTAATACCTAGATATTTATTATTACTTCATTTTGGGCTATAATTCTCTTTTCATATTTGATGTAATAATTCCACAAACAAAGTTTTTGCATGAGTTTGACTGTCTCACTCCTACTCATATATTGAAGAGCTTCTCTTCCCAAGGACAGTACTAAGCAGCCCCAAATTATTCCACACCAGTGGTGCTTTCTGAAGCCCAACATTCTTCTACACACGTACACTTTTTATAGAGTTGCCATGATTATAGAAGTGCAGAGATATCAAAATTTTATTTATTATCATATATAACTCTCTTACTTATATTTCTGTTAACTGAATTATTTGTATTTGGATTCCTATTATTGTTGCTCATTATTTTAAAATAAAACAAACTCTTAAATACTCATCTGAAACGGTCCTTATATTTAATCTTAATTTCTTTTTGTCTTCCCTCCCTCCCTCCCTCCCTCTCTCTCCCTCTCCCCATCCCCCCTTCCCTCCCTACACACACACACACACACACACACACACACACACACACACACAGAGCACTTATATTTTGCTCTCCACTCAGTCAAAATGGACAAATGGACACAATTACATAGCAGTTAGCTTCACATGACTAAATATATTCATTATATTTATAGGGTATAGGAAAAAAGGTTTTTTAAAAACTTTGATTTTCCCCTTTCATCTTTTCCCTGCTCTCTACATTATTATCTACATGGGGGGCATACATATATTTTTTCAGTGAACATTGGGCATGGTATCTTGCTACCAAGTTATATTAGATGTACGCTCCTGGAGTCCACAAAATGAGTCTATTGTGGGCCATGACTTGAGTTATACTGCACATCGTTTTTGAGCTACGTTATTAGCCACAACAATGCTACTCTTCAGTGGTGTGGAAAAATCAAGTGTTAACTGTTATTTGCTTTTGAATATTGTTACCATAAATCTCTACACATTCTTGGCCTTCCTAAGTGTTACAGAGTGCATCATCAGCCAAGGTAATTGTGACTTTACCCTTTATTAAAAACTTCTTGAGTTTAGACATCAGGGAACCAATGATAGTTAGTAGCCTGCAAGCTTAAGATAAACTACATCATAAGAGCAGAGCAAATATCTCACAAAGATACAGTAATTACACAACAAATACCTCTTTGCTAAGCAATGAATTATGGAGCCCAATATCCTGTAATTACAAACCATTTATATATCTGTTTAAATTACTGTGGATGCCACTTAGTGTAATCACTTTGATGATTAATCAAACTACATGTGGTATGGAATGCTTCAGAGTTCACAGGTGTGCATGTTTTCCAAATGCTTGCCCTAAAGAATCAAACTGCAAAGTTGCTAGCATTCTCTTTTCCCTGTATTTTCTTAAAAAAAATCCATAATCCCACACTTTTCTTGAACTACCATGGCTTTATGCTTGCTTTGGAGATGCCATCCTGGTTTCAGTGGTTAAAAAAAAAAAAAGCCATGTTTTAATAGGTACGGGTTTTAGAACTCTAATATGCACACACCACAGGGGGTTAAAATAGAAATAAACTCATCGTGCCAAGTATTTTTTTGGAGTGAAGCTCTAGTGGCACATTCAATTCCTGTCTTCCTGAGTTAGACCTTTAACAGCTTAGTCGCAGAGTATTCGAGGAATTGGGCCAAGTGCCTACCAAGGTGTTCCTTGGTACAGTTCTGCTCTAAGGCTGTGAATGACAAGGATTAGTCCAGGCATACTGGTCTGAGCCCTTGCATTTTTGGCTGCCAAAGACTTTAATCTTCCTGGCAACAGTAAATAAGGGTCAAATCGGATTATTCTAAATCAATATGAGAATAATTTGGGAACAATAGCTGGCTAGGCAAAGAACATCATGCAACTAAATTATAGTAAATTACACACTCTTGCCTTGGAAGAAATAATTTGATCACAAGACCTGCAAGTAACAATTATTACTGATCTCAGCAGGTACCCCTCAGCGGCTCATATGGAAACCACCTCAGGCAAAGAACAACCTTATCTCCTCTGCTTGTACATGATCCAAACATGTGGGTCTCCAGATGTATATATTACATAAAATCATTCACTAGGAGGCAAGTAGTGTTCTAAGTGTTTTTACTTATATTAACTGCCATTCTTCACGATAACTCCATGCCACCTACCTATCACTAGCTATTCCATTTTTCAAATGAGTAACCTGAGCATAGACCTTTTAAGTAACTGACTTATGACTACTAAGTGGCAGAGCTGGCTTCTAAGGAAGTCAGGAAGCATGGCTTCTTAGTTTGTCCTTTTAATGTCATACTATAGAATCCTCTTTTTAGAGTGAAAAAGGAGCCCTGGTTGAAGTTATATTGTTACTTTAATCATGTTTTGTACCTCAAGTGTATTGAATTTCAGAAATGAGATCCTTTCTGCCCAATCTTTTTCAGAACACTCACTTGTACAACTGAACAAGAATGTCTTCAAGCCCTTAAATTTTATTTCATGTGGTCTGAACCCAAATAACACTGTTGCATGCTACAGCAGTGCAGATCAGGAGAACTATTGATGCAGCTCATTGGTGATTTAGTGTCCAGGCTATCAGGTAGCTTACTACTAGTATGGCTTCCTGTGTTTGGCTCTGTCAATTTCCTGCTTCCTCAATTGACTTCTCCTATAATCTGTTTTCAAAAAATAAAGTGAAAAGCATTGACCTTATGTGTGCAAAGAACCAGAGAGTTGAGCTGGGCATGGTTGACACATACCTATAATCCTTATACTTGGGAGACTGAGACAGGAGAATCACAAGTTTGAGGCCAGCATTAGATAATTTATCAAGAGCCTATTTTGAAATTAAAAAAAAAATAAGGGAGCTGGGAGTGTATCTTGGAGGTAGAATACTTCTGGGTTCAATCCCCAGTACTAAATAATAATAATAGTAATAATAATAATAATAATAATAATAATAATAATAATACCAAAAAACCCCAAAACACCACCACAACCAGAGAGTCGAATTTCAGACATTAGTAATTTTTCCCCAGCCTTACGAGGCAGAAATTCTAAACTAAAAAATAACAGGGTATTTTAAAAGTTTTGAGAGTAAATTTATTTATTTATTTATTTTTGTGTGTGTGGTACTGGGGATTGAACTCAGGGGCATTCTACCTCCCAGCTATACCACCAGCCCTATTTTTTATTCTTTATTTTGAAACAGGGTCTCACTAAGTTGTGGAGTGCCTCACTAGGTAGCTGAGGCTGGCTGCGAACCCGGATCCTCCAGTCTCAGCCTCCCAAATACTGAGATTACAAGCATGTGCCACCATGCCCGGCTGAGAGTAAATTTTAGATAGAAGTATTTCAAAGATCTTGGAACATAGAAGTAACTAATAGAGAAAATGAAAGTACACTGTGGGGTGGAGACACTAGAAGGAAAAGTTAAAATAAAAAGCAAAAACAAAAAAACCTTCATAGGTCTAGGAAAATAAAAGCATTTCCTTCCAAATGAATTTGCTCTTGCAAGTCTGCTGTTGGCAGGTATATTAATAAAGCACATCTGATTTTAGAACATAAACATGTTTACTGAGTCACAGTGCACTGGCTTTATCCAAGGCAGGGGCAGTAAGTACAGAGGTATGCTCAGGGGGAAAAGCACAGAGAGAAGCAATTTAAAAAATATTATTTTGTTTATTAGAAAAGCAGGGAACTAGGAAGCCTAGGAAATTTGAAAAATAAAATAATATTTTATTATTATACAGATAGTAAACAGAGAAAATATTTAACTAACAGGTAGATGGCAACTATTTTAAAAGAGGAGAGAAGGTTCTTAAGAAACTTATTTCTGGCCAGGCAGGACCTAAAAAAATGACTTGGTAAATTGATTAAAAGATTTGCTGAGAAATTCTTATGAATTTGAAGTTTGAGATATATAAATAAATTAAATAATTCATTCATTCATGCAAACAGATTTATTTGGAGTTGATACTACATAACATACCATGGTAGGCACAGCCCTTGCCCTTCACAGATCACAGTGCAGTGAGGACAAGAGACATGTCTATCTATCAGTATCCTAAAATTGCTACATTAGAATTAACACACACACACACACACACACACACACACACACACACACACATACACCACAGAAATGTCAAAGCAGTGTTGCAGAGAAAGAGGAAAAGGATGATTGGCAAAGGGTTAATGATAGAGATAGCATTAGATGGGCTCTAAGTATGTTTAATTTTATAGGGAGAAGGATCTAATGAGACCCGTTGAAGACCAGGTGTGACCCTGTGTGTAGAGGTACAGGATTAGCAGTGCCCACTATTCTGTCATTAAGCATGCAGTTACTGAAGACATTTTTCATAATGGATAGTGAATGAGGACCTGTAGAGGTTTCTGAGAACACCAAGAAGATACTGTCTGTTTTAAAGGGTCCTAGGAATAGTTTGGGTCAGACAATAGACAAATGATGATATAAGCAAATATGCATGAGACTTCAGGTAAATGAGAAGAAAGACCAGTAGAATGGTGGAAGGGAATTGATGGAGGGAGGTAGAAGGGGGAAAAAAAAGGAAAAGGATGGATGAAGGAAACAGTTGATGAAGGAAACAATTCAAATAACCGTATGTCCATATACAAATGTGTCACTACCAATCTCACTGATATGTATGGGAGGGAAAGGGGATGGGGTACGGTCTGGAGGGAATGCTACCAAGTGATGTGTGCATGTATGTTTGTATCACATAGAACTTGATTATGATGTATAATTACAATGAACCAATAAAAATATATTAGAAAAATTAGCCAAAAAAGTGATTAGAGCATTGAGGTTGTATACACTCTGCCTAGAGGTGACAATAGGAAAAGACTTATATTTGTTGGGAGAAAGTTTGGCCAGTAAAGGAAGACATTCTAGGGTAAGAGAATGGAACGAGGAAATAACTGGAGTTAGTCTATAAGACATAATTAGATATGGAGCCTACATCCCACATCCAGCTCCCATTGTTTTCCTCTCATGGGCTGCACCAGAGACCTTGAAGGTCTCTGAAGGGAAAATATTTACATAGCTCCTGTAATCTATCCAATCCTTTTGCCCTAAATTGGAAAATGGCACCCCATATAATCGATTTGTGGTCAGAATCTTTGTTATGTAGCAAGGTTTCATTCCATTTTGTTGCTCATTAAGCTATAATTTTGTGTCATTTAAGAAAATAGTTGTGAATTTCACATAGGGCATACTACATCATCTATCTCATGTAGTTAGTGAAATCTTGAACCTTGTTTTTGCTTCTTTTCATTGAACTTTAGCCTGCATCTGTGGTGTGTGTGTGTGTGTGTGTGTGTGTGTGTGTGTGTGTGTGTGTGTATGTGTGTGTGTAAAAGAGAGACAGAGACAGAGACAGAGATAGAATGAGAGAGGAAGAATGATAAAGATATTTTGCATTATGTATTTTTATACTTAGCAATTTATTATAGAAAATCTAAAACATACACAAAAGTCGATAGCATAATACAATGTTACATATTATCAACAAATCTTAGTAAATACAATTCATGACAAATCTTTCTTCATCTATATTTCTACCCCATCTCTCCTCCATAATTTTGAAACCAGGAATCATTGAAAGACATTAAATCATTTCATCTGAAATTATTTCAATAGGAATATCTAAATGACAGGGCTATTTGAAACATAGTTATAATTTTATTGTTAGTCTGAAAGTTAACAATAATTATTTATTATCAAATATTAAGTCAATATTCATATTTGCCTAATTCAAACACAGGTATAGATGTAGATATCAATTTGTTTGACTCAATTCTAAATCATCTCCATTTGTATTGTGATATGTTCATAATATCTCTTTAGTGACTTTTAAAATCAATAGCAGAGGTCACCAGTGGACCAAATACATATCACAACCTGCTTCTGTAAACAATCTTTTATTGCAACATACCTATGGTCATTTGTTTACTTGTTTGTCTATGATTGCCTTCACACTAGAGTTGCAGAGTTAAGTAGCTGTGATGAAGATTGTATGGTTGAAAAAACTGAAAGTATTTACTAACTTGTCCTGTGTGTGTGTGTGTGTGTGTGTGTGTGTGTGTGTGTGGCCAGGCGTGGTGGTGGTGGTACACACTTGTAGTCCCAGTACTTGGGAGGCTGAGACAGGAGGATCTGGGTTAGTGGCCAGCCTCAGCTACTTAGTGAGGCCCTCCACAACTTTGTGAGAACCTGTTTCAAAATAAAGAATCAAAAATAGGACTGGGGATATAGCTCGGAGATAGAATGCCCCTAATTTCAATCCCCAGTACTGCAAATTTTGACTATCCTGGTGTGTTGTTATAGACTCAGAAATTAAACATATTATCAGTAAAAATCCTCTGACAGAATTGATTTTCTCAAGAGTTTCATTAAGTAGAGGTAATAAAAAATGCCTCTAAGAATATGAAAATCTGTTTCTTCACCAAGAGTGAAATTAGCAAGAAGCAGCACAAACTAGAAGAGATTGCTCATCTGTAGAAGTTGAGGTGATTTTATAGTATATGAAGATAAGCAGATTTGGAAATAATCAAGTTTAAGTAAAATGACTTGGGCAAAATCCTATAGAAGTGAGACTGAAAAATGAAAGCTGAAACCCAATCACTTTGTTTTAACCAATCTGAAGTAAGAGAAGAATGGTTTGCAAAGTCCACAAAGGAAGCCAAGAGGAAAGAAAATAATGCTAGTGTATCTTTAGCACACTCCAAGCCAGAGGGTTCCTCAATAAGCAAATGTAGATCTCTGGTTTGCACATTTGTGTGTACGAGTACTGATAGAATGGAGTGCAGACCACACCATCGGATCTCAATATACTTTGCCACCAAGAAAGTCTACCTGTGTTGCATTGACTTTTTTCTAGGTTATCAGTCAACTTTCTAATTAAAATAATGTTTTCCATGCAGATTGTCTACCAGGGGAGAGAATGCAATAGCAAGCTGACATAATTTTTTGGCTCAACCTCAGGCTTCTATTAACTTCTCTTTGCCTTAGTTTCCACATCTATAAAGTGGAGCTAATAACATGTATTAATTCATTTAGTTCTCACATACCCTGTTAAGTATTTAGAACAGTGCTAGAAATACAATCTAGTTTTAATCATTTGTTAAGTCTTATCAGCATTATTGCAAGTTAGTATGCTGGTGAAAAGCCGAGTTAGAGAGATATGTGTCAGTCTTGTGGCTTGATCATTTCTTAGTATAAAGACAAAGTCAAGGATAAAGAAAGTTGAGGAAATAAGGTAGTAGCCTTTGCAAGTTACTTTTTTCTCCAATCTGCTTTATAGACCTGTTTGTTATCTCCATCCCTACCAAATTGTTTAGAGTTCAGAATTTGAAGGAAACCATTTGGTAAAAAAGAGGGGGGGCAAGGAGGAGGAAATGGGGATGTATAGAATTGTGTGTGTGTGTGTGTGTGTGTGTGTGTGTGTGTGTGTGTGTGTGTATGTATGTTACTAGGGATTGAATCCAGGGGCATTCTACCTCTGAGCCACACTCTCATCCCTTTTAGTTATTTTTATTTTGTACTGAGATTCAAGGGTATCTACAAATTTTTAAAGCAACTGCTGCCCTTTCCCCTGGAGTAGATAATAAAATACCAAATTTTGAAAAAAGGTTTCACTAAAGGGTCTTGCTCAGGCTGGTCTGGAACCTGAGATCCTCCTTTTTCAGCTTGCTAAGTACTGGGATTATAGGCATATACCACGGCACTCAGGTGGGGATAAAACTCTTTTATAGTCAGTCTTGGTACTCAAAACATGAAGGACACATTTGGAATGATTTTGCATTTCAAATGAAATGAAAATGAGTGAGTGTGTGTGGCAGCAGGTAGTATAGAACTAGTGTAGAACCTGCAGAACAGGAAATACCAGGACAGAGCAAGGTGTGGAAAGACAACTTGTCCTGTTATTGTTGGTATGCAGCCTGACAGGGAAGATTTCTGCCTTGATGTGTGCCCATTCTTCTGATCTTCAGCAGGTATAGCTGACATTGAAAACCAGGGAACTATCCTGACACCAAGGGACCACCCAGTCTAAATCAACACTCTGAAGAATTGCTGCTTTCCTGAGGTTGGCTTAGGAATTCAGCCTCATGGAAAGGTCAAGTGACTTTAGAACAAATACTGACCACTGAGGAATTAATTGTGGTCACTATCACCAAAAAGCATTTTAGGAAGAGTTAATTTTTGTACTGCCATATGTAGCAAAGTGGCATCTTCTATTTATAATGCTTTTCCTGGAACTAATACCTTCAATATCTTGTGGTCGAAGGTATTGGTGAAAATAATCTGTGCTCCATGTTTAATTTTGTGTGGGAGAGAGAGAAAAGATGACTCAAATAAAGCAAGATGAACATGATAGCAAGAAAGCAGGACATAGGAATGAGCTAGGTCTTATCATAAGAATCCATGAAGCTTGAAAAACAGCAATGGAACTTTCCACATACTGGATTGTAGGATCAATAAACTATGATAATTAGGCAGTAGTTTACCAAAGCAAGTAGGAGGATTTTTCATTATTACACACCAAAAATTAATCTATTCTGGTCCAATATTTTCCGTGTGTCCCATATTGTCTTGGGTTTCTATCTTTGTATATTAGGATGTACTAGTTCTATTTATGAGATTCTGTTTAATGACATAAAAAACACTCTTAACCATTGCATTCAAATGCTTGAAGTTGTCTTTAAATAGTATTATTTTCTGTAGATTTTTATGAACACTTGCACTATCCAATATTTCACAAAATGTTAATTATCTGTATTACCTAAGAGAGTAAGAATGCCTTCCTTTGTTTACTTTTCCTTAAAGATTCCTAGTAACCATTGTCTTGACTTCTTATCAGTATTTCTCCCTTGCTGTAAATGAAAAAATGAAAGCATCCTTCATTTCTTAATTGAAGTGAAACATAAATACAAATCTTCCATTGTCATCTGTGACCTACCCCCAGCCAGCATTGAAATGTGGATGCTAGGTAATTCCTGTATTAAATCTGTAAGTGTCATTTTTCATCAATAGTGAGTGATTTATAATTTCTTGCTCAATTTTGAGTTTTTATTTTCACTGTGGCTACTGGATATTTGGTGCTTTTGAGAACTGCTCCATATGGGGGAAAAAGATGATCACAGCTTTTAGTTATTTCTAAAATGTTCTTGCCCATTTATTGTATAGCTGTCAGATGCTATAATAAAACTTCTATTTTCACAGTTGTAACAGAAATGACCACTTCCTTTTATTGAGACTTTTTTTAACCATATAAGGTGGGTGGGTATGTATCTTGTTGTGGGTGGGTTGGATCACACAATTTCTATGAAGGCACAGCTAGATGAGCAACCAAAGATTTTTTTGTGTGTGTATCAGGATGAGAGTGATGGGTTATAAAGGCAGGGTAGGACATGAGGTTCCATGAAGGTTTCTGCATTGTGCCTCTTGCAATGGAGAGCTGAAGGGAAACAAATTGTCTCCTGTTGCCTTAACGACCAGCATCATTTGTGACCTTCATTGAATGCCTTTGCATTTTTTTAGCAACATTGCTGAGTAGGAGGAAGGCATGGATTAAGGAAGCATATTCTTGGAGACTATTGTGCACAGCATAAATAACCATCATAATGCATAAGTGTGAAAAAACACAAAGCTGCCTAATTGTAAGACTTGAATTGAAAGAGAAATCTGGTGGCATCAACAGGGGCCTTTGGCTCTAGGGTTGTTGAAAGGGTTTTGTGTAGAAAGCACTGATTGGTGTGATTACGGGTCCAGAAACCAAGCTGCCAGCTGTGCCTGTGGATGCTCAGTGCTTCCACCATCTTACCTTACCCTCAGAGAAGGGACCAAATGGATGCTAGGGATGGGGGAACACATTCAGCTTCATGTTCATTGAAGTGGACTAGGGAAATAGGAAAAAGAAGTAGTTGCAGAAACATTTCCCCTGTGGCTGTCTGGAATCCTGTTGCTTCACATATCTAGGTCCCCACAGCTCTGAAGTGGCTGATGAACAGGTATGGTGCCTTGTCAGTAAAAGAGTTAGTCTGATGCTGGCCCAGTGTATGGAACAAGCCAGTTCTCTTTCATTCTCTCTCTTCCATTTCACAGTGCTTTAGCATCTGCCTGACTAGCACCTCAGAATGGTTTCTAGGCTAAAGCAGATTATCTGGTGCCTAGAAGTGAAGAAAGCACACACACTAGGTAGCATTCTCCTATGGTTTCCATCATCCATGCAGTAGACACAATATATTTCTTGAAAAATGGTAAAATTATTACAAAAGATGACTCCATACATATTTCACACTCTAAGCACAGGTGCTTGACTATTTTAAGAGTTGCAATGTGTACAAGGTATTTGGTTCGTTTTTTTTTTGCTTTGAAGAACTCATGCAAGGAAACATTGCAGCTTCCTCACATATACACATGGGTTAGGTGCTTAGGCAATTGGGAACATTAGATTAAAAGAGATTCTAAAATTGATAGAAACCAGTGTGCTTTAGGAACAGGACACAGGAACTACATTTCACATATGAGGAGACATACACTCACAAGCTTCTGATCTTCCTGTCTCAGCCTTCCAAGTACTGGGATTATAGGCATGTACCACCATGTCCAGCTTAGGGTTGTTTTCTTAAGAGGAAAAGATAAGTCCTTCTCTTCTTTATGACTTAAATGTATTAATAGTGGTAGGACTTTAAAAAAAAAATCTTAGGCCATGACATGGAAGTCACAAGATAAAGATGTCAAACTGGAAAGACCCAAATCCATCAAAACACCACAACTTGGGGTTTTGTTTTTATATGAGAGAGAAATGCACTTCTCTGTTGTTCACATTGCTGGATTTTTTACTTTGGGTACCTACAGGATAACCTATATCCTAACATGGATATCCCTCTTCTCCTATTTATTGTTCCAGTCAGCTTTCTTACAGCCATAGTCTGAAGACCTAACCATGTAACTTAGAGGAAAGAAGATTTATTTTCTTATGGTTTAAGGTTCAGTCCATGTGAGGCCGGGGACTGCCAAACTCAGGGCATGGCTGTGGGAGGTAGAGAGAGGGAGAGCTCACAGGTTGTGTTCCTCACGTCACTTGGACTGGAAGCAAGAGAGACCGTGGGGGAGGAGGAACCACATATAATCTCCAAGGCTGTACCCAAAGGGATCGACCTCCTCCAGCCACACCCTACCAGTCTACCAGATACCACCCAGGTAAATCCTTACAATGAATTTATTCACTGCTGGGATTACAACCCTCATGACTCCACTATATCAACCCTGAATATTAATAAATAAGCTCTTTATAGGACATTTTATATCTAACAATAACATTTACTGATATGAGTTTTTACTTAAAAAATCTTTCCATTGTTAGGAAACAAAATGGGCATTTTGTTTTTTGGTGAAGGTCATTTCTGAAATTTGTTAGAATGCTTTCACATTTATTTATTTATTTTTATTTAGTAATTCATTTATTTATTTTTGAGTGGTAGAGTTGATTATTTTATTTTATCCTTTTAACTGGTGCATTATAATCATACATCTTTATTAGGTGCAAACTGATAAAGGCATACATACACACATTTCTCATTTAACCCTTCCCCAATTCCCACCCCACTCCCTCCTCCTCCCTCCTTCTAAAGTTCAGTTTAGCCAGGCGTGGTGGCCCACGCTTGTAATCCCAGCATTCGGGAGGCTGAAACTGGAGGATCCGGGGGTTCTCGGCCAGCCTCAGCTACCTAGTGAGGCACTCCGCAACTTAGTGAGACCCGGTTTCAAAATAAAGAATAAAAAATAGGGCTGGGGGTGTAGCTCGGAGGTAGAATGCCCCTGAGTTCAATCCCCAGTACTGCAAAAAAAAAAAAAAAAAAAAAGTTCAGTTTAGTGTTTGACTTTGATGTGTTCATGAAAGTACATCATGCTCATTAGAGTGTCCCCCCTCCCCCCCCATCACCATCTATTAAGTCAAATTCTTTGCTCAACTAAGGATTCTCCTTCTTCATAAGAGTCCCTCTTATGTCCCATTTTCTCCCTAGCTTCCACATATTAGGGAAAGCATACAGTTTTTTACTTTTTGTGACTGACTAATCTCACTTAACATAATGTTTTCCAGTTCCATCCATTTCCCTGCAAATAACATGATTTTGTTCTTCTTTATGGCTGAGTAAAATTCCATTGTGTACATATCCCATAGTTTTGTAATCATTCATCTGTTGATGGACATCTTGGATGTTTCCATAGTTTGGCAATTGTGAATTGTGCAGCTATAAACATAGATACACAAGCATCGGTCTGATAGTTTGGTTTCCATTCTTTTGGGTAGATATCCAGAAGTGGTATTGCTGAATCATATGGTAGGTTCATTTCCATTTGTCTGAGGATCTTCCATATTTAAAAATGACATTTGTCAGCACAGTTATAACAAACTGTTCAATAATGTACATAAAATCTATATGATTTCATTTAATGCAGAGTTTTAAAAGGCAAGACAAATAAATGATATTAGAGATCATAAAAGAAGACTCTATGCTGTTAGAGTTCAAAAACTGCTGAATCTGCTGATGACCTTGGAGAGCTGAGAGTTATTTGATAGCAGAAAAAGGACTGAGAAATCAAGGAGAATGCTAGAGATTTGAATTAGACCTCATTTAATATGACTGTTAAGAGCTTTGAGTTGGTGAAGGAACTTTAAGTAAGTCAGTCATATTCAGAAATTACAAGAAATCTCAGAAGCTACTTCTACTTTGTGTAAGAATGTTTTATGTCTTTCATCCCATTCTTGAGAGAATTAATTTCTTTGAATGAACTTAGAAGCATTAAGTCAATTTAATCTTCATGAAAATTACATTCTAGAACAAGTCCTAAAATGTTTAACTTTCAGTTTAAAGAGTGTTTTTTATGTTCCAAATCAACTATACTCAGAAATGCTTGTATTTTTACAGATTTTTAAAAATAATTTGGGGATATTAAGAAACATTGATAATCTTTAGCTAGTCAGTTTGAATGATATTCCAGATCACAGGGATGGATCAAGTGTCACAAGTGCTGTGTTTTCTATCTACAGTTTCCACAAGTCTATGAAATATTTAAAGATACCACAGAGACTTCATATCTGGGAATAAAATAAGAAAGGGAGGAAGGAAGGAAGGAAGGAAGGAAGGAAGGAAGGAAGGAAGGAAGGAAGGAAGGGAAGGAGGGAAGGAGGGAAGGAGGGAAGGAAGGAAGGAAGGAAGGAAGGAAGGAAGGAAGGAAGGAAGGAAGGAAGGAAGGAAGGAAGGAAGGAAGGAAGGAGAGAAAATGAATAGTGGCACAGGGCCTGTAATTCCAATACTCCAGGAGGCTGAGACAGGAGCATTGAGTGTTTGAGGCCAGCTTCAGCAATTTAGTGAGATACTCCACAACTTAGACCTTCTTTCAAAATGAAAAATAAAAAGAGGTAGGGGTTTTGCTTGGATTTAGAACATCCTGGGTTGAATCTCTAATACTAAAAAAAAAAAAAAGGAAGAAAGAAAGAAAGAGGCTAAGAACTTACCAGATTTATTGATACCCCATTTGTATTCTTTAAAATGTTTTATAAAGTTAAACAAGAAAATATATTTACAACATGATTTTCATTGTCAAAGTTTGAACACCTAATTCATACAGCCATTGGAGTGGTCTGTGTTTACATCATAAGAGACAGTAACTTTAAAGTTGTATCTGTAAATGTTATATGAATTTCATACATTTTGTCTTCTGTCCTGTCATCTTTTATAACTAATGGTCAAGACCTAGTGTCATTTGGTCTTCCCACTGCTTTCATTTCTATTCTGATGATCTAATTCTTTTTACCTAATTTATTTTATTATCACCTTCAGCTTTTGCCTCTGTGTATTCTGGAATGTCTGACCAATGGTAATTTAAGTGTCATGCATTTTCAACTTCTCTCCATCACTCACCAAAATTGAAGCCTGATTCACTCCTAAATGGCAATATTTACCAGAAAACTCTTCAAGAAATACATAAAGATTACTTTGCAAATGTGTCCAGATTATGTCTGTTCACCACTGCTTATTCTACATCAGTATTCTTCTGATCTCATTAAAACAAACAAAAACAAAACAAAATTTTTCAAGGCTTATGTGATTTCTTACCATTCTTGATCTCTATCCTTCTAGTTAGTCTCTTCTCCATGGCTAGACCCAAAATCCTATATTATTCTATGTAACTTCAGGTTCCACGTGACTTTCTAACACAGCATTCCAATATAATACTACTTTGGCTTTCTTGACACCTGTAAGATTCAACTCAATTTTAATTATAATACATTAATAATGCATTCACCTTGGTCTCCTTTTAGAATGTTCATTAACATACCATTATATTAAACACCTAAATCCCATTTTCTAACCACAGAAACAATTAAAATTCTTCAACTCTCTTATCCTCTTACTTCTAGTATATTGTTTTTGGTCCCAGTTTACCTGCAAGTCTTTTAATTTCTTCATTTCTCTCTATAGTTCTCTTCTACTTGGGAGTGGGGTGTGAAATCAACATTCATTTTACTTGAGGGTGATTGAGAAATCAGGAATTCTAATAAGCAAGAATTTTAATATATCAATGTTAAGAAAAATCCTATTAGAAATCCAAGCATACATGGGTGGTCAGAACTCACAGGATGAATCTATATAGGCTGGAGACATAGTTTAGGAATATCCAGCACAGAGATATCACTTAAAGATTTACATTTTGATGAGATCTATGGGCAAAAGTTATTGATAGAGAAGATGGAATTAGCAAGAATACTGAAATACTTAAATATTTACAAGTCTAGTGGAAGAAAATGCAGAAGGGAGTCAAATAAAAACTGATTAGTGAGCTAGGGAGAAACCGGGGCACATGAGGTATTATGGAAGTAGAGAGAAAAGCATATTTGAAGGAAAGCAAGGTCTACAGTGAGGAATGCTGTCTATAATAGAGCAAGGTAATGTGGAATTCATTAGTGAAAAGGCATTTTGGTGGAATGCAAAGTGGAAAACCAAACTAGAGCAGACAAAAAAATGGTTAAAAGGTAAGGAAGTTAATCTATGAAGAATATTGAAAGACCCAAAAGTATTAGGAGTGTTATGTTCCTCTTCTCCATTCCATTTCTTTCCTTTCCTTTTTTTCTTCATAGATGGGAAATATATAGTATATGTGACTATGAGCTGTGTTTGAACATTTTTGTGAGATTGTAAATGATCAAATAGTAAAAGGGAGATTTATCATACAGAGAAAAGATAAGAAGCAAAAGTCCTTGAGAAATCATTTGAGGATGGACCTCACTACTCATGTAAGGTAGATTTGTTCCTTTTCTGAGAGAAGAAAAGTTTTTATATTAAATTAGGAGGGCCAGAGAGGCAGGATGGTATGAAAGAATTCCCTTTAATGGCTGATTTTATTAGTAAAGTATAAGGCAGTTATCAATTTATAGTTAAGAGCGAGGGTGGGGTGGGGTGGAAGATTGGAAAAAACATTAAAAAGTATAAAATAATATATTCAAAGAGGGATAAAGAAAATTTACTAAGAAAAATAATATAATTTTTGCAGGGATCAGGGTCCAAATGGGTTTATTATGAGTTAAAGTGAAACCAGTCCAGCTTGTCATGTATTTGTTGCATACTTCCCCCTCCCTACCTGGTACCATTTAGTTGCTTCTGCAGGGCCAATGTAAGGGAGGGGTGAAGGGTATGGAGTAATATGATGGAGAGAATGAGAGGCACAGGATATGTGGGAGAGTATAATAATGACCCATGAAATTCAAGACAGATTGTTAGCAGAGCCAAATGTAAAACTCAGCTCCACCCTTTTCTCAATCTGATATTCTCTTTCTTTTTCTTTTTAGCCCAGCACTGTCCTTTACTGTTTGGGGACCTTCTTCTGACTTTAAAACCTATTTCTTCAACTCAATAGTCTTCCATGAGGAAAGACTCCATACCCTATTTTACTTTTGTTTCATCATAAGAATAGGCATACCATAGGTGCTCAATAAAAGTACACCAAATCAATGAATTGAAATATTATGGGAGCTGAACTTTCCTAGAACTTTTACATTGAAAATTATTGTCCAAGTGATAGAAACTTGTCCCAAGAAATATTTGTTTAGTGTGAGTATTTACAGATACAGTACAGTAATTTTAGTGGGATTTTAATTTAGGCTTCATGTAGTATTCCCAATCCATCTGTTAATTGCACTGATTACATCCTCTGGCTGATTACACTGAAAATTGCTATCTATGCCTCAGGTCAGGCAATGAGAAAGTTGTGGGTTGAGTTGTGAGGGAGGATAAATCGGTGTAAATTGAAGTAACGAGCAACTGAAAATAAAGGCAGGGGATGTTTGGAGAGTGTTCTGATTAGTTACCATGCTGAGCATCTCACATTCAACACAGTCTAACTCTGTGGGCAGATCGAAAGACTCAACTACTGACTTATTGTGATGCTATGTGTTAGTCAGATTTCTGTTGCTGGGACAAATAACTGAGAAAATCAGCTTAAAGGAGAAATGGTTTATTTTGCCTCACAATTTTAGAGGTTTCAGTCCACGGTCACTTGACCCCATCATTTGGGGCCTGAGTCAAGACAAAACATCATGGCAGGCAATGTGCAGTACAGTGGAGCAAAGATGCTTGGCTCATGATGTCCAAGAAGAAAGAAAACAGAGAGAGAGAGAGAGAGAAAGAAAGAGAGAGAAATGAGAGATAAGGAGAAGGAGAAGGAGCTTCAAGGGCACTCCACTCCCCTGGAGACCTACTTCCTCTAACTAGGCCACACCTTGGAGTTTCCACCACTAATTGGGGATCAAACTTTTTCAACACATGAGCCTTTGGGGAACCCTCCAGATACAAACAATAGCACATTGACTCTTAAAGTTACTATCTCTCCACATTTTATTTTATTTTATTTAGTTCTCAAATTGTAGGTCATTGAACTCAAATCTGACCTTAACTGTTCAATTGAGTCCTCCATATCTAAGGAGGCAGAAAAGTGTAGTCCTTAAGATCATAGGGTTTAGAGCAAGGCCCATTGAGGCTAGAGTCTTACCTGGGTCTTATCTTGAGTCCTAAGTAGGCTGTTATTTGTAGAAAGAAGGAAACTGGGAAGAGGGGCGAGAAGCCAATATTCACATGAAAGGTTTTTTTAGGTCTGGTATATTCTCCCAGATACAAGAGCCTTGCTTAAGGCCATAAATAAAAAGAGTGAAAAAAGAGAAGATTGAACATTTAAGCAAATCTGTATTTAGCTGATGAAATACACTGAAAGTCTCTTTTAAGTAGCATTTATATTTGCTTTGGGCTCTGCTCTATTTGGTATTTTTAGCAGTGACTTGGATAACAAAGTAGAGGGCCTGCTTATCAAATTTTCAAAAGTCTATTTTGTGAGGGATATCTAATATTCTAAATAACAAAATAAAAATTCAAGGCTGTCAGCTTAAGCAGTGAGCTAAAGTTAATAAGCTAAAAATCAATGGGAATAAATGTGAAGTCCCACATTTAGATTAAAGCATCTATTGCATGGGACAGGTTGGGGGAAATATAACTTAATTGCAGTTTATGTAAAAGAAAACATTGATTGTTGGTATGATTTATGACAAAAAGCAGAATGATCTTACACTGAATTAGCAGAAATATAGCCTCCAGATTGTGGGAGGCAAAAATTCAAAGATACTCAGTACTGACTAAGTTACATCTGAAATCACATATTTAGCAAACACTAATTCATATATTTCAATATATTTGAATCCAGGGTCACTCCACCTCTAAGTTACATCCCCATTCCTTTTTATTATTTTATTTTGAGAACAAGTCTCATTAAACTACCCAGGCTGGACTAGAGCTTGTGATCTTTCTGTTTCAGCCTCCCAAAGACTGGGATTACAGTTGTGTGCCGCATGAAGAGTCAGTGTATTTTAAAAGAGCCATTGAAAACTAGACAGTAATTTGATGGTAAAAAGCATGTGTTAAACATGGTAAAAGCAATGATTAAACTTGTAGAGAAGGGGATTTTTTCATGGGGATATGATAGTCATCTTTGTATTTGAAGTTTCCTATGTGGAAGTGAAATTTGATTTGTTATCCAGAGGTCAAAATGTTTTTCACAAATTAAACAAAAGATGGGCTCATCTATTTTCCAACAATCAAAGCTGTTAAAGAGTTAAAGTTGTTTGTGCATTAGGGAAAAGGGAGCACCCTGCTATAACTGAACCTGAAAATAAACTAGCAGGATGGAAGAGCCAAGGGCACACTGGTATTTGGTGGGGCTGGACACGGATATGGATGAACTCTAAGATCCATTCTAGCCCTGCAACTCCATGAGATGCGTTTAGATCCAGACGTTCAATCTTGAGAGTAAAAGTGTGTTGCTTGGTATTAGGCATCCAGGTAGGTCGGTGGAGCACATATGCACTGTTTTCTCTTTGATTAGTTCATCCTAGTCTGATGGACAGGTGTTGTTCCCAGTGAAGCTGTCTCAGCTCTCTTTGTTTTGGTTACTTTGAAGCAGAGGGATTAATCCCCTCCGGAGATATTTGCTTGTTTTTGCTGTCAGAGCAGTCACACTTTTCCCTTTGTATCTCTTAGCTTGTGTTTTGAAGTTTAGCTTCACAGAGAAATAGGCCTCATGTTTCCTTGGTGATTCCCCAGTCTGCACAGCCCTCCTCCACCTCCACAAGCAGCCGCTGATGGTGTCTTCATCTGGTTTGTGTTTTGGCCTCCACAAAGAAGGATGAAAGACTACTTTTCAGTATAAAACTTAAAAATATTTCTTGTAAGAAGTAACTCTCAGAGGTCAAGACAAGCTAGAGTCACTTTCATTTTTCAGGTGCTTTTTGTATTTAAAAAAATGTTAATTTAAGTTTATTTTTTATAAATCAATGCTGTGATCAGAAATAAATATAGCAACCCTATATTAACTCTATTTGTAAAATCATTAATGACTACAGTTAAGGCCTTTGCCATTTGAGGGTCATAACTAATTGACCTTTCTGGCCATTCCTCTGTAGGGCCCTTTTGCAAAATAGAATTATCATAAGGGCGCGGACTAGGAAACACATTTATAAAAATTAAATTTGAATTAAATAAAGGAAAAGCTCATAAAATATAAAAGTAAATAAAACTAGAAACATATATGGGCTACTTTATTACAAAGTGCATTATCTTATACCATGTAAAATGGAGAATTTCAATCAAATGTAAATTTTTCCTGAAAGGTATCTGCCTAATCAGAATGAAAACACAAACCACAGAGTAAGAGAAAATATTTGCAAAATATATTTATGATAAAGAACTGTTATCCAAAATAAATAAGGTATACTTATAATTCAATAGTAAGAAACAACCATGTTAAAAAATAGGATGATGAGCCGGGCATGATGACACATGCCTGTAATTTCAGTACTTGGAAGCCTGAGACAGAAGGATTGCAGGTTTAAAGCCAGCCTCAGAAACTTAGTGAGATCCTATTTCTAAATAAAAAAAAATTAAAAGGTACAAGGGGATAGCTTAAAGGTAGAATGTCTTTGGGTTCAATCTCTACATCCCTCCAAATCAGCTGAATACCTTAATAGATACCTCACCAAAGAAGATAAAGAGATAGCAAATAAGCCTATAAAAAGATTCTTCATACCATATCTTATCATATAGATGAAAGCTAAAATAATAATAGGCACCACTAGGCATCTATTTGAATGGTCAAATTAAGAACACAGAACACTGACAATATCAGCTGGTGACATTGTGGAACAACTGGAACTCTCACTCATTGCTGTGGTCTTGCAAAATGGTACTGCCACTTTGAAAAATATTTTGGCTGTTTCTTACAAAACCAGACATGCTCTTACCATACTAACTATCTACTATGCTACTTGGTATAGACCCAAAGCAATGAAAAATTTATATTCACACAAAACCCAAGAGCAAATGTTTATGGTAGCTATACTCATAATTGCAAGAACTTAGTAACCACCAAGATTTCCATCAGTTGGCGAATGGATAAGTAAATTAATGTACATCTGAGCAATGGAATATTCTTCAGTGTTAAAAAAAAAAAGTGAGCTATTAAGCCATGCAAAAGTATGGAGGAACTTTAAATGCATATTACTAAGTGGGGAAAAAAAGCCAGCCTGAAAAAAAACTGTACATTCTTTCACTTTATCATTCTCCATCACAGTTAGAAGCCTTCTATGAATTTGAGTCCAAAGCTCTAGTAAGAAATAATAGTGTCCATACCTGATTTGTTTTCTATGTAGTTATCTATTGGCTACATGCATGTGATAGGTGGTTGAAAAGAATTTAGGAGCCATAAACCTGGCAACAAAACACAAATATCTCTCAGCACATTTGAGCTCTGTCTCCTCAGAATTTGATTTAGATTATATAGTAAATATCCTTCCAAAAGGCAGGATATCATATTAAGTGGATCCCAATACTTTGTATTAGTGAATAATCTGAGTGCTGCTATTAACAGAATTAGGGAATGGAGACATGATGGAGCCCATCAGCCAAGCAAAAATGATAACCAGAGAACTGAAGAAGGAATCATTTTCACTCTGGGTCATCCATAAAATTTTACCCTAGGAGCACTTCATATCTAATCAACTTCAAGCAAAGAACAGAAAGAGTACAGGTAGAATGAAAACAGGTTTAAGACTTAACCTTAAATTCTTTATCCATATCATAAGTACATCTAAATTGCATTAAAATTCTAGAGTATAGGTTACTATAATAACAAAGAGTTTATGAATTCATGTTTAGAGATGTTTTTCATGTATTTTTTCCTGTTTACCTCAATTGATTTGCTCATCTTGTTTTTATTATTTAAAATGAACTAAAATTTGTATAAGATAATTTTGACAATTTGGGGATATAATACACGTGGAAGCACTTGGTAAACTGAAAAAGACATGCATATTCATGTGTCCATATTATATATATATATATATATATATACACACACACACACACACACACACACACACACACACACACACACATCTGCACATACAGTCAAAATTTATTTATTCTTTCTTTCACTTGCTATTTTCTCAATGCTGGTCAACTCTGATTGTAACCTTAAAAGCAAGAGATGTAGTTCATCTTTATACTTCATTCGGAGATTCACCAGAATCTATAGTGGATGAGCAAACATCCCTTTCTCTTTCCTTTCTTCATTCCCATCCTCTTGCTCTGCTTATTCCCAGACCATTCTAAATAGTTCCTTCTCTTCTCTTTGTGTTTACATTCTTTAAACATTTGTAGACAGTTATCATACACCACCTCAGTTGTTGCTTTGCCAAGCTATACAGATTTAGTCCTTTTCATCTTTCTTCATAAGTCACTGCCTCCACCTCTTTAATCATTTTTCTTGCTGTCCTCTGAATTCTGTCCAATTTGTTGATATCTCTCCAGTGCGGAGGTGCCAAGAACGGGGTGTACAGTGTGATTAAGGAGCCGTGTCCATCACTTCCCAGCCAGATGGGACGGTTGTTACTTCAGAGGACACATGGAATGTATATTGGGGACTGAGATAACGGGAAAGGAAACAGTAAATCTTGAGAAAAGAATTTTATAATTCATTGTCCCTAGGGAAAATAAAATAAGCATTTAATTAAAAGATGTGTTTCTAGCTTTGTTACTGCAAACAGATGCTATTTGGATGAGAAAGGCAGAAAGTGGCATTATTTAATAAGATAAGGAAACACAGTAGCATAATGGCATAAAGCAGACCCTTTCTCACATTTGGGGAATTAATGGTAAACTACGAACAAAATTATCCTGAGAAATGCTTTCAGTTATTTCACTCGATATGAAAGTGGAAGGGAAATTTGGATCAAGTAATTTAAAACATTTAACATATTCCTTGTACCATGCTAATGCATGTAATACAGAATTCATAAAGCGTGGCTACAAAAAAGATAAATTCTATAAATTTATATTTATATAGGGTTCCCATTAAAGACTTTGAGGCTATGTTTCAAGGTTTAGGTTTAGGTTTACTTGCATCTGAAAGAGAGATTAAAGTATGAATACTCGTTATGTAGACTGCCCATAGTTAATAGTCAGAATCCAGCATTTTCTAGTGTATTATATTGGAGCCAAATATAGATATTTCAGCCAGATGCTTTATTGAAGCTAAATTTCATTGCAGCTTTAATTTATCTTTAGTGTTTGCTTTATGCTTATGTTTAAACTTTTACTGTACTCATTGAACTGTGCTTGGTCATTAATAATGGCAGCTATCTTTAATGAGATGCATGTCACCCTCTAGCAGGTGGTATGGTCTAGTAATCTGAGCATTGAATTATGAGTCAGAAAGGAAATATTTCTTATATGGAACTACATTATAGAATAGAAAGTTACAAGTATCTTGAAAATGGAATAAAATTGGAAATGGGAGAATGAAAACAAAAAACAAACAAACCAGATCTTCTTGATTAATAATCATATACTATTAGTCCCTGAAAGAAGAAATCATAATTCATATATTGCTATTATGGAATCTAGCCTCTCAGTCAATAAAGTGCTGACATTTTTAGTTGAGATAGGCCATCTGTTACTTTGTGTTGTAAGGAG
>PVLC010023635.1:0-25450 GCA_004027655.1 Graphiurus murinus | reverse complement strand
TGTCAGTAGCCACCTAAGACAGGAACTTGATCAACCAGTCAAGTCTCCAGGGACGGGGAAGGCGCTGGAGTGTTCCTTGACCTAAGACAGAGGATTCTTTAAAAAAGAAAAAGAGAGGATTTGTGGGGAGCAAAAAGATTTATATAAAAAGCAAAAAGACATGAGGAGCTAGATAGCTACTTTGGGCAATTAAAATTCAACCAGTTCCTGGGAGTGCCTGTTGCCCCACCCTGAGGCTAGGTTCTTGACCCACGCCCATGCCTTTGTTTTCCCCCATTTAGATAAGATGTGAATAACAAATGCTTCTCCAAAACCTGACTGATGCTGCGCCATCTGGATTTTGGGGTCTGTGAGGGTACTCAAGGTCAGCCCTCAGTATTTATGTCACAAAGGTTGCTCAATAAAGTTGAACATTTGTTCCCCTTGCAAGGTGTGTGTGTCTGTCTGTCTTTTCTGTTTAAGCTTCCAGTGCGGACCGCAGAATGAGGAAACTGAGGCAGCAGCTGGCCTGCTCCAAGAAAAACTGAAAGACACCAAGTGCATCATCTAATAACACACCTCAAGGACCTAGAAAAACAGGAACAGTCCAATCCTAAAGCCAGCAGATTGTGGGAAATAATTAAAATCAGAGAAGAAATAAATGAAGTAGAGAAAAAAATACATAGGATCAACAAATCAAAAATCTGGTTCTTTGAAAAGATTAATGCAATAAGCAAACCCCTAGTCAACCTAATCAAAAGAAAGAGAGAATCAACTCAAATTATTAAAATCAGAAATGAAAAAGGAGTTATCACCACAGTGGGGAAATTCAAAGGATCATCAGAAACTATTTTGAAAATTTATATTCTAAAACATGGAAGAAATTGATAGATTTATAAACACATATAACCTATCTAAATTGAGCCAACATGATATAGAAAACCTAAACTCAGCAATATCAAGCAAAGAAATAGAAATAGCAATAAAATTTCTGCCATCAAAGAAAAGCCCAGGTACAAATGAGTTTCCAGCTGAATTCCAAAACACCTTTACAGAACTATTCCTGATACTTCACAAGTTATTTCATGAAATAGAAAGGGATGGAATTTTCCCAAATTCCCATTAGGCTATATCACATTAATACCACAACCAAAAAGTATACCTCAAAAAAAGAAAATTGCAGACCAATATCTTTGATGAACATAAATGCAAAAATTCTAAACAAAATACTAACCATGCACATTCAAAACCACATGACAAAAATTGTATCCCATGACTAAGTTGGTTTCATTTCAGGAAAACAAGGCTGATTCCACATACACAAATCAATACATATTATTTACCATGTACATATAAGAACAAAACTCACATGATCATATCAATAGATGCTGAAAAATAATTTGACAAAATCCAACACCCATTCATGCTAAAAGCATTGCATAAAATGGGAATATAAAGAACATAACTCAACATCATTAAGGCAATATACAACAAACCCCAAACCAACATCATATTGAATGGGGGAAAACTGCAGGAATTCCCTTTAAAATCAGGAACAAGATAAGGATGCCCACTGTCACCACTCCTCTTCAATTTAGTCCTCCAGACTCATCCCAAAGCAATAAGACAAGTGAAAGATATCAAAGGAACTCAAATAGGAAAAGAAGAAAAAAAAAAACTCAACCAAAAGACTACTACAGCTGATTAGCTGATTTAACAAATTCAGCAAAGTAGCAGGATACAAAATCAACCTGAAAAATCAGTAGCTTTTCTATATTCCAAACATTAATCCACAGAGAATGAAATCCAGAAAACAATTCCATTCACAATAACCTCAAAACCAATAAAATACCTAGAAATAAACTTAAACAAAGAAATAAAAGATCTCTACAATGAAAATTATAAGACACTAAAGAAAGAAACTGAAGAATATCTTGGAGGATATAAAATCTCCCTTGCTCTTGAATAGGCAGAATAAATATCAACAAAATGGCCATTCTACCAAAAGTGATTTACATAATCAATGCAATCCCTATCAAATTGCATTGGCCAAAGTCATTCTTCATATACCCAGAAAAATAAATCACATACTTCCTTTGGAGAAACAAAAAACCCAGAATTGCCAAAGCAATTTTCAGGAATAAGAACCATGCAGGAGGTATCACAATTGCTGACTTCAAGTTATACTGTAGAACTATAGTAATTAAAACAGCATGGTATTGGCACAAAAACAGGCACATAGACCAATGAAACAGAACATAAGATACAGAAACAAATCCACATGCTTATAGCCAATTGATCTTTGACAATGGTGCCAAACACATATGTTGGAGACAACACAGCCTTTTCAACAAATGTTGGGAAAGCTGGTTATCCATTTGTAGAAAAATGGAACTAAATCCATACCTCTCACCCTGCATAGGAATCCATTTGTGATGGATCAAACACCTGGAAGTTAGACCACAGACGGTGAAGCTACTAGAGGAAAGCATAGGTTGAACACTCTAATATATAGGCACAAGTAGAAACTTCCTCAGAAAGATTCCCAAAGGTCAAGAAATCAAAACTAGAATTAATAAGTGGGATGGCATTAAACAAAGAAGTTTCTGCACATCAAGAGTCTAAAGAGAAAGCCCACAGAATGGGAGAAGATCTTTATCAGCTATCTCTCTGATAGAGGATTAATACCTAGAATATACAAAGAATTTAAAAGACTTATAGACAGTTGATTTTGACAAAGGAGTAAAACCACATGCTGGAGAAAAGGTAGTCGTTTCAACAAGTGTTACTGGGAAAACTGTCTATCCATATGTAAAGAATAAAATTAGACCCAAATTTATTACTCTGCACAAAAGTCAACTGAAAATGGACCAAAGTTCTATAAATTAGACCAGAAACTGTTCAATTATTAGAAAAAATATAAGACAAACTCTTCAAAAATATAGACACTGGTAGAAATTTCATTATCAAGACCCCTAAAGGTCTGGAAATAAAATCTAGACTCAATAAATGGGATGACATCAAATTTATAAGCTTCTTTGTCGCAAAGGAAATAATAATCAAAAGTCTGAGGATACAGCCTACAGAATGGGAGAAAATCTTTGCTAGCTATCTCTTGGATAGCTAACTAATATCTAGAATATATAAAGAACTAAAAAAAAACTTAACACTAAAAAAAATAAAAATGTGAAAATGAAGTAAGTAGACACACAAAATACCTTAGGCTGTGTAACTTAAAATCAAGGTACTGACTATGATTAATTGAGAATCAAATTAACAATAGTAAGAATGATATAAAACTGTAGGCAGTCCAAAGCAGGTAACCTTGTCTACTCCATGAAGTCTTGGGCAGTCAGGCTTTTTCTAGTTCATTTGTGTTTTAAATTCTTTCTAGATTAGTATGTACTAGATTTGCTCAAGTTACTTTAAAGATTGTATAGGAACCTACCACATTGTTATCCTGAATAGAGTTAATAAGACTTAGTAATTAAAACAAATTAATAAAGCCTTTGGAAGAAAGTATGCTAGATTATAATCCAATTTATTGTAACAAATTGGAATTACAGTCTTCGTTTGGCTTGCTTAATATTAATTTTATTGATAACATTTTGACATGGCTATAATTTATGTACACAATTATATGTATCTTAAAATTTTAGATAAATGATATAATCAAGCTTATTTTTTCTTGGTTCTTGTCCAGATATTTTATTTATTTATTTACTTATTTATTTATTTTATTTATAACTGGTGCATTGTATCCATACATCTTTGTTAGGTACAAGCTGGTAAAGGCATACATGCACATATTTCTCATTTAACCCTTTCACAATTCCCGCCCCACTCCCTCACGCTTCAAATTTATACATGTTTAAAAGTAAATTTGAAGTAGAACTATTAAATTGTTTTCCTATGATATTGGGAAATCATATAAACTCTGTCAGCCTCAGTAGCTTTACTTGTATTATGGAAATATTTCACCTTAAATTCTCAAATTTTCTCCTTTTTTTTTCCCTAGGAATTGAACCCGGGGTCATTCTACCTCTGAGCTACACTCCAATTCCTATTTTACATTTTATTTTAAATAGGGTCTCACTACCTTGCTGAGGCTGTCCCTGAGCCTTCTAAATTCCTGTCTCAGCCTCCTAAGTACTGTGATTACAGGCATGCACCACCATGCCCAGATGAATGTTTCCCTTTTAATAAGCTTATCTTTTATATTATTTCCACTAGTAAAGCATTTGTTTCTGTGGCATTTGAATTTCATTTTGGTATAATTTTCTGTAGGTTTACTAACATTAACAATTAAGACTGCACAATTTATTATGACTCTTATTTTCAATTTTCTCAACTAGATCATGCAAAATATACTTGAATGTTTACTAATATTTTCATTTTTATTTCAACTGTGCTAAATATTAACTTGTAGCATACTAATTAGGAGATATATCAGGAACTAACACTACTATTCTAAAAATAATTACTACTATTTTTATTTCTTGCTTGTTCACTTTACAAAACATTCAAAAGTATTTGAACACATAAAATTACATTGTGCAAAATGTGTGCTTCTCAGAAGCCCAGTTGTAGATAAGAAAAATGTTATCCCTAAGATAGGTGCTTGGGCTTTATCATTCAGCTAACAATTTGCTCAACATTCTAACAGGGATCTAATTCATTGCTGCCACACTGAAAGAAGGAAAAGCTATTGGTTTCATCTTAATTTTTCTGGTCTGTCTGAAACATCTGAATATGGAACAATCAGACCACTACTTGATCATAGGGTTATTATAGAACAAACAGGATCTTCTCAGGCAACTATTAACATTGTTTCTTTACCAGAGTCTGAGCATCTTTATTTACAGGAATGACCAGGATAAATTATAGGAAAATAAAGCTGTCTGGATGTAACTTTCTTACTATTACTTACTACCCTATCTGAGAATTTAGACTGATTCTGTCTCTTCACATATAAGCTAATTTACTATAAGCAGCTCTCATTTATGTAATATAAATGAATAAACTATCTTATGGACTTAGATTTATATATCTCAATGTCAAGGGATACACAACTCAAAATAATAGTTTTCCAAAATGTTTTGTAAAATTGGCACTAATTTAAGTGATAATGGAAAAATAATAGGCATTAATTTAAAGTGATAATTAAAATTAAAGTCTTTAAATATTGCTATATTTTGCATCTGAAATATCCCTAAAAGGCCCATATACTAACCTTAGGTCCTCGGGCATGGCTTTATTGGGAGGGGGTGGAAACTTTGGAAAGTGGCACCTCATAGTCATTATGGGTGAGTTTTTGAAGGAAATATTGGGGTGCTAATCTCTTATCCTCTCTCTCTCTTTGCTTATCTGCCACCACAAAACAAGCAGGTTTCCTCTGTCATGCTTTTTAGCCAGGATGTAGATGTACTGTCTTCCCACAGTGCTCAAAGCAATAGGGTCAAAAAACAATGGATGGAAACCATTGAAACTGAGCCAAAACAAAATAACCTTTTCTTCTTTTAAGTTTATTTGACCCAGGTGCTTTGTTAGAACAATGTAAAGCTGACTAACACAAATGTGATTTCTGAACTTACCTAACTTTGTAATATAATCTTTCCAATACGACCTTCATCAGAATGCTGAACTAAAAACTAGGAGAAATAGGAACTAGACTCTAAAGGACATTATTTTTCAATTTTCTTTTCTTCATCACCAGTATAGAGTTCATCAGCAAGTTCTTCTAAGCAGAAAGTGTAAAATGCAATTACATTATTTGGTTCTTCAGCATCATCATTTGTGAATGCTTCAGAAGTATAATGTCAAATTTTAAAATTGTATAAATTTTTGCTAAAATTGGCAAGACTAGGTAGGATAAGGTGAAGTAGAGTGGAATATAACTTGCTACAAGTGAAAAACATGACATAAGATCAATCAGGAACCAGAAAATCTTCATAAGCACGTAAGGAAATGCAAGGCAAATAAACTATAGCACCGAGAGGTGGCCAAGTGGACAACCTAAGACCTGCAGAAGGTCATCATTGTATCATTATTAAAACATTTGTCTCAAACTCCTAAAGGTTGAGTCTATCTAAAAACATGAAATTTACTCAGAGAGACAGTAAATCTTTAAAGGACAATGCAAGACATTTGTTTTAAGTTCCAAATCTACAGAGGCTAATTCCATTTGGAAATGTAGGAAAAAGCAGTGATGGGTTGGTTGTTTTGAGTTCTTCAAAATACAGTAGTATAGTGATATTTTCACTTGTCTTTTAGGAATTCATTAATTTGAAAATGTTTTTATTGATACCAAAGAGAGGAAAAATACGTCTACAAAGAATGTGCTGTAGAAAGACTTGGTTGTAAGTATAGGAATCACAATGGATGGCAGAGTTACATAATGATTTTACATGAATAAAAATTAATTCACAGAAGGCAAAAGCCACATGGAAAATATGAAAAAGACATCGTTGTGTGTACATTAAATGCATGTATGTATGATCAGCTCTTAAATATATGAAAAGATCTTTACATTCCATTATAAATAAAGAATTATTTCAATAACTAAAATAGAATACTGAGAAGCCCTTTTCTCCTATCAGATTGCTGAGAACCAGCAGTTATTTAAAAAAAAACTTTGATTTTCATTTTCTCCAGTTCTTAGTATTTTTAAATTCATTATTTTTATTTATTGATAGGAATAAAATAGTGTCTTATTTGGGTCTTTATTAGCATTTCTCTGGTTACTTTTGTTTGAAACTTTTTAAAAAATGTATTTATTTCCTTACGTATTTCCCCTTTAGTGAAATAACTGTTGTTTTTTTTTTTACCATTTTTATTCTATTTCTTATTGGTTTATACACATTCATTATCTGTTGGGACACTAATCCTCTGTAGGTTTTATCTGTTAACAATATTCCTTCCCACAATCTAACTTATAATCCCAATACTTGGGAGGCTGAGACAGGAAGATCTCAGGTTCACAGCCAGCCTCAGCTATTTAGTGATGCCTTTTCCAACTTAGTGAGACCATGTTTCAAAATAAAGAATAAAAAAATAGGACTGGAGTGTAGCTCAGAGGTAGAATGCCCCTGGATTCAATGCCTAGTAACAAAAAAAATATGGAGAAGGAAAGAAATGCTTTTTTGTGTATGGATAAAAATATTTGCAATGTGTGCATTTTTAAGTGTATATTTTTCTATTTGAATACTTTTCTTTTGACATAGAGTGACTGAGTAAAATACAGGCCCCCTGGTTACATGAATTTAAAGTTGATGGGTAAAATACAGTACAACTAGCTACATTTGATTTCAGATAAATAAGAGAATTTTTTATTATAATAAAGACCTCAAGATTACTTGAGATATGCCTATACTAAAAATGTAGCTGAAATACAAATTTCAGTGTACAATTTATTTTTCCAATTAAATTGGTCAACCATAAATTTAAGTTTACTCCTCTCTCTCATATAACTTAGAGTCATATTTTCATTTTGTTTTTTACTTTGCATACTATTTTTTCTGCTTTATCATCAACTTCTCTTTCCTGACTTAGCTGACATGCTAAATATGAAGTAGATATTAGCTCCCTATTTTATTTAAATTTACAATACACAGGTGGGTTATCTTGACTGGGAGAAAGGTATTATCATTCTTAATTCTTATCTTCATTGTGTCCAAATGACTGATACAGGTCTTTATAAAGACTGCAGTAAAGTGGCAGAACAGAAGAAATAAAGGGGTGTAAATTCACATTCATTTTAAGAACATTCTTTGGAAATGAAATACATCCTTTCTTTGTGCGTCCTACTGTTCAGAGTTTGATCACATGGACACATATGGAAAGAAAGGAAGCTATGGAACATTGATATTGGATATTGAATGTCTTCCCTAAAGCTCAAATATTAGCAATACAGTAATGTGAAATACTTTAAATAAGCTGAAATAACTGAATTGTGAGGGCTCTAACTTTATCAGTGGATAAAACCAGTGGAAGAATTAACCATTTTAATGGACTTACTGGGTGGTAACTGTAAGCAGGTGGGTGTGGCTGAAGAAAGGCACATCCTTGAGGATTGTATCTGTTTTGGTCACTTTCTCTCTCTCTCTCTCTCTCTCTCTCTCTCTCTCTCTCTCTCTCTCTCTCTCTTTCTCTCTCTCTCTCTCTCTCTCTCTGCATCCTGGATGTCATGCACTGAGTAGCTTTCTTTTACCACACACTGCTACCTGGATGTTTCTGACTTGCAACTAATGAACCATGGACTAAACCACTGAAACCATGAACCAAATAAATCCTTTCTTTTTGTAGTTGTTTTTGTTGGATATTTTGTTCAAAAGAGTGAAAAAGCTGACTAACAGAAACATATTTCTGTACAGCCACTTCTTATTCAACTCTTTCGTATAGAAAAAAGGAAAAATGACTCTTGGAGAAGAGTCATAGTCTTTGTCATAGTTTTCTTCATATAGTATCCTCTGAGACACCATGGGATATCTATTAGTCCATATTTCACTTTGAAATCAATTACCCATGATTCAAGAGGCATATCTTTATTTCATTGCACATTTTATGTCTTAAAAGTTGACTGAGATCAGAAACTGTCAGCTGATAATTACATTTCTAAACAATTTCATTTCATCTCTTGTTGAACTCTATCAGTCTATATTAACAATATTAATTATTTGCAAATTATTATATTCTAATCTCATTATATATAAAGTATATTTATTATTGAAACAACTAAAAACTTAAAGGTCTATGAAAGCTCTCATTTGGATTTCAATCAAAATGCAACCCAGGGGTAACCTACTTAACTCTATTCTTTCTATTCCCAAAATCTTTCTCTAATCAGAGTTTTCCCTTCTTTCGTTGAATTTATTAACTGATAGGGGTTCAAAGAGCACCCTAGGATGGTTTTCTAACACCTAAATCAGAGGCTTGCATATTAAAAATGAATATACATAAAATCAATCATTTATTTATGGTTTTTAGGATGTTCTATAAATATAGTATTGTACTAGTCATTACCAGAAATATGAAGATAACTTTTATACAATGACAGAAATATAAGTCGCTAATAAAAATAAATAGGTTTTAGAAGGCTAACAATTATAAGAGGTAGTAATGGCAATGTGGAGATGGTGGAGGTAAAGATGGAGACATCTTTGAAAGTATCTTGGGAGAAAATATGATTTGAGAAAGTGCTAGAATATACAGAATGTGTTTTGATAAAGGTTTATTACCTCCTAAATCAATGTTATAGAGTTTATTTTTGCCTTAATAATTCAATAAACAGATAATCCCTATTGGCTCACATAAGTTAGGAATCTTCACCTACCAACTATCATACCATTGGATTGATTTCCCTTTGACACTGAAAATTGTATTTTATCCAAATATTTGGTGTTTATAGAATGTATAATTAAATCAATGTCAAGATGTTTAAGAAAATCTAATGAATATCCAATGTATATATTTTTTGAATAATCTTATATCATAATGTTTGACAATGTTAAAAGTGCCTAATTCTAGAGAATTTACCCAGCACTCAAATAAAAAAAGGACTGGATTCCTATCTATATCAATAAATTCTCACAGTGGATTTTCCTAAAGAAATGCTCAGGAATATACTTATTTCATTTATCTTTTAAAACTAGGGGATTTTTAAAACAATCTTACTCCACTAGCTGGGTAATGAAAAGGCAAGGGCCACAGGGACACTACATGCCAAAACAGTGTCCTTAAAATAGAGGTGAGTTTCATCAAAATTTTAAAACATAGAGAACAAAAACAATTAGCAAATGTATCTTTCATCAACAATTGTTTCTATCTTATCCATTTTTATCAAATTCTTATTTTCTTTTAGAATAATCTTCAGGCCACAGTGAACAATATTACATGTTTGGGGATTAGTAAACCACTGCCTGTGGGAAAAATCTATGTTTTGTAAATAAAGATTTATTGTAACACCATAACCCTCACTCATGCTCATTTATTCTATGGCTGCTCTTATAATCCAATGAGACAGTTGAATAATTTCTACTGCTGATAAAACTGTAAGGCCTAATTATAGTCCCCCATAGAACTAGATATTGCCTTTAACATTATTACAATAATTATTTAAGAAATGGTGAGGGTTTGGCTAAATTACCGAGGCTGGCCTCAAACCTGAGATCCTCCTGTCTCAGCCTCCCAAGAACTGGAATTTGATTATAGGTATGAACCTCCACATCTGTCTCCACATTCAACTTTAACTTCTTTCCAATAGATTTTTTATACAAGAATGATTTTTAAAATATAAATTGAATGTTATTAGTACAATTGATTGCATCCACTGTCACTTTATTTTATTTTGTTTATCATTTTACTAATGCATTGCAATTATACATGAAAGTGAAGTTCAATGTGATAAAAACTCACATGAGTGCAGGGCTTGAAGTGTTTCCCTCCACATTCCACCTCTCTCTCTCTTCTCCCTCCCCACACAGTGAAATTAGTAATAACTTCACACATTGCCACAGTATTATTTGAACTATTTCCTTCCTCAATCCTCTCTCTTTCTCATCCCTAATTCCTTCCTTCAATCCTCTTCCATTCCTCCAAAGACTTTCCACAATTCTAAACAAACTTTGGTCTAAAATTATTTCATAGGATTAGCTTCTGCCAACCTTTCCAAACCAGTCATTTCCTGATTGCTCATTATGTTCAAGGGAGCATGTGTTCTTTCAGTTCCTAAAACTGTCAAGTTTTTTATGCTGATGAGACTCTATACATATTGCCTTCCTTTGTTTAATTTCTGTCTATGATAACTGTTATCTTTTCTAAGTTTAGTCTGATGCTCTATCTCCATAGTCCCTCACTGAAACTTGACCTAAGTTAACAATTCCCTCTCATTTTCCACCACTTGTGTAATTAATCCTTCTGACACATAGCACCATTACCTTTTTCTTATTAACGCATTATTACAAGGGCTGGGGCCATCTCCCTTTGCTTCACTATTGTACATTCAGTTCTGAGGATAATATATGACACATAATGGATGTTTGATTAAAAAGTTATAACTGATAGCTGAATGCATGTCAGAGAGAGTTTGCTTAAATGCATTGCCAATGGCCATATTAAGGAATTTAGAAACTGAGAGGCCACAATGAACAATACTACAGTATTCATGTCTGTTGATATATTAGTATCATAAAATCTGGATACTTAAAATTAAGTGAAAATATTGGGTTTAGTACTTGATTCTGGTTGCCTCTCTCTCTCTCTCTCTCTCTCTCTCTCTCTCTCTCTCTCTCTCTCTCTCTCTCTTTTACAAGAATTCATTCATTAATCATCACTTATAAAGCACATTGGTAGTTTGGAAATTTCCCCTGGTTATTGTGCAAACTATGTAAAATAATAATTTACTATCAAACTTATGAATAATGATAACCACAGGAGATGATTTGGGGATGTGATTGAATAATGGGAGACCTAGTCCTGAAATGTGCTTGCAAAATAACCCATGTTAAACATTCTAGCCTTCTTTTTTATTTTTTAATTGGTGCATTGTATTCATACATCTTTGTTAGATACAAGCTGGAAAAAGCATACATGCACACATTTCTCATTTAACCCTTCCCCAATTCCCACCCCATTCCCTTTCCCTCCCTCCTTCTCAGGTCCAGTTTAGTGATTGACTTTGATATGTTTGTGAAAGTACATCATGTGCATCACCTTCAGTTGTCACCTTCTTTGCTCATCTAAGGTTTCTCCTTCTTCATCTAGAGTCCCCCTTATGCACCACTTTTACATACAATTTTTTACTTTTTGTGAACTAATCTCACTTAACATAATGTTTTCCAGTTCCATCCATTTCCCTGCAAATGACATGGTTTTGTTGTTCTTTATGGCTGACTAAAATTCCATTGTGTACATATGCCATTGTTTTGTAATCTGTTCATCTGTTGATGGATATCTTGGCTGGCTCCATAGTTTGGCTATTGTGAATTGTGCAGCTATAAACATAGATACACATGCATCGATCTGATAGTTTGGTTTTCATTCTTTTGGGTAGATACTCAGAAGTGGTATTGCTTATTGCTAGATAGATCATATGGTAGGTTCATTCCCATTCATCTGAGGATCCTCCATACTGTTTTCCAAAGTGGTTGCACTAATTTTCAATCCCACCAACAATGTATTAGGGTTCCCACTTCTCCACACCCTCGCCAGCATTTGTTGTTGTTCGTGTTTTGAATGATTACCATTCTGATTGGGGTTAGGTGAAATCTCAGGGTAGTTTTGATTTGCATTTCTCTGATTGCTAATGATGTTGAACATTTCCTCATACATTTATTAGCCATTTGTATTTCTTTTTTGTGAAGTGTCTATTTAGATTCTTTGCCCATTTTTTATTGGGGTATTTGTTTTCTTAGCTGTGAGTTTCTTAAGTTATCTGTATATTCTAGATATTAGTCCCATTCAAAAATTTTCTCCCACTCTGTGGGCTCTCTGTTGAGGTTCTTGATAGTTTCCTTTGCCATGCAGTCAACATGAAAATCACCCCTTGTTCTCTGAATTTATGAATTTCACAGATATCATTAATTCATTAACAAAAAACTGTAAAAAGAAACTAAAGGGACACAGTTCAAGATCAGAGATTATCACTTCAAGCATCAGTTTTGCCAGTGAAGTTTATTAAACATTTGTCTTCATTTCTGAATGAAAAACCAAGAGCTTTCTTTGCTTTGCTTTCACATAAATGTATAAAATATTACTCTGAGTTATGCTTTATCTTAAATTCATTGAATGTTATTGATGAATATAAACCTTAATGTGTAGCTGGGTGTGATGGTGCACGCTTGTAATCCCAGCATTCGTGAGGCTGAGACCAGAGGATACGGGTTCGCGGCCAGCCTCAGCTACCTAGTGAGACACTCCGCAACTTAGTGAGACTTGGTTTCAAAAATAAAGAATAAAAAATAGGTCTAGGGGTATAGCTCAGAGGTAGAATGCCCCTGAGTTCAATCCCCAGTACCGCCAAAAAATAAAAATAAATAAATAAAATAAACCTTAATGTGATCTAGGTAAAATGTCAGCTAAGTTGGCTCATTTATCCTCTTCAGCATTTGGTGATGTGTTATAAATCTTCATTGTTTCATATTTTGTTGGTTCTTCTTTTAATTAAAGAAAAAGGTTTAATTTTTTTCTTATAGGGAATATTTTCCTCTTATTTTCTATACTTCTTTGAAATAACAATTTTAAATATCATGTTTTCTTTATACATTAGTAGAATATATTTATATGTATGATATATAGTTTAACAAATGTATAAGTTTCAATTACTTTAATAAATAATCCAAATGAGATATTCCCCTTTACAACAAGAGTGATGATTCTAATGAAATTTATGTAAAGAATATGCACAATAAAGTGAATTACTCAGAGGAAATGTGAACAAACTCTGTAGGTGTAAGTGGCTAAAAAATATTGACTTCCATACTTCTGATATAATATTAAACCCTAAAATGCAAAATCAGTGTCTTCATATTTTTATTAGTAGTTATTATTTTGAACAATGACTCTTAAAGGATTAACTTAATTCTTATATTCTTTAAATTTACAAAATCAATGTAAGCTTGGTTTAAGGAACTTAAAACATAGAGATATACCACATGGAACTGAGCATTCTTCATAATTTCACTCTCTTCAATGAAGCAAAATTTAAAATACTCAAATCATTTTAGAATAACTTACATTTTTGCACTCATTTCTACAGGTTATCCAGGAAAATTATTATTAAGAAAACTGAAGAACTATATTGCCAAAAGGAAATGCAAGCCTTTTTTATTTTTTTGTCTTTTCTTTGTCACCATGTGATATCCACTGTTTTTGAGTTTTTGCTCAAACTTGGAATCAATAACATCAGATAAGTCTACTCCCATAAGTCTATTCCCTAAATTTCCTTTAAATTCTTCAGCATTCAAACAGAAATTTTTGTGGTGCTTCAAGTAATCTTTAGCACAATCAACCCAAGATGGGTGTTCAGCCTGGGCACTAGGACTCCTTGAGTTTGGCATTAATTATTATAAGACAGTTCTGTCTTTATTTCATGGTTGGTGTTAGACCCTTATTTTAAATGCAGTTTTGAATGCTTTTATGGGAATATTGAGGAAAATAAATTTTATTCTGAAGGATAACTCATCATAGGAAATATGCTCAAGAACAAATAACCCTTTATTTAATTAATAAACTGATAAATGTGAGCAATACAGTTATTTTTATTGCATATATGCAAATGTTTTCAAGCTTCTTCATCAATTTCCTAATAGTAATCCTCTTGTATTTAGTACTCTATATGCATTATTTTGTTATTGTATATCAACTTTTGTAAAAAAATAAAAACAAAAACAAACAAATAAAAAAATTAAAAAACCAAAAACAAAACAAAGAAATTGAACTCAGCCGTATAATCTGGAAGTTTTCATTATTAGGTTCAGTCCCATTACTGTTTGAAAATACACAGCAGTCTGTCTGGGTATACCATACTTTAGCCAACTTCCTATAAATGAATATTTATGTAATTTTTTTCTCTTCTATTAAGTACAATTTTCATGAGAACATAATTGTATAAATAACTTTGTAGCCAAGCATATTGGTGCACACCTGTAATCTCAGATACTAAGAAGATTGTGGCAGGAGGAGTGAAAGTTCAAGTCCAGCCTGGGTAAATTAGCAAAACCCTGTCTCAAAATAAAATAAAAAGGGCTGAAGATGTAGTTGTGTTAGATCACCATCACCTCAATACACCACTCATATCCATTAACTGTGGATTCTTTTTGTATGTGTATGTGTTACTGGGGATTGAACCCACAGGCATTCTACCTCAAAGCTACACCCCAGACCTATTTATGTACGTATTCTGTAAATGAAGATGTACAGACTCTATGAATCCTAAAACCTTAAGGAATGTATTGCTTACACACTCTATGGAACAAGTTATAAGAACTTTCAACAGTATCTGTAACAACAATAACGAAAAACAAAATTAGAAAAAGACTACCAATAATCCAATAAAAAATGTGCCATTGAACTTAATAGATAATGATGTTGAACTTTTTTATATATTTATTGTACAATTATACGTGTGTCTATTAAGTTCATAGAGTCTGTACATCTTCATTTACAGAAAACCATCAAATTGTTTTTCAAAGCAATTGTTTATTTCAGCTACTTCCATAAACAGCATAGTTTCTTTTACCACCAACATCCAATTTAACTAGTCAATTTAAATTGAATTTTTGATGAAATTCAATTGTATCTTTGTTGTTGTAATCTGCATTGATTACTAATACAATCAGCCCCATGATCTTTGTTTATTGCATATTTGTGTTTATAAATCCATAATTACATTTTATATTTCACTTTGGTCTAATTTTGTCTTTTTCTTTTTTATTTGAACAATTCTAATATATGTTATCTATTATTTTATAGTTTCAAATATTTTTTGCCCAATTTGTGAATTTTCTTCATACTTTTTTGCATATTTTAACAAACAAAAATATATAAGTGCTTATTTTGCAATTTGCAATTATTGATTCACATGGTATGTTTCCACATAGTAGTCATGCAAATACTGTTTCTCATGCTCTTTGAAGGCTCTATGGTTCTTTTTTGCATTTTTATCTTCAGTCTACCTGGAAATGATATTTAATTATGGTGTAAGCTAGGGATGTTAATGCAGTATTTTCTATCTGGATAATAAATCATTTCAGGTCTCCTTTTGGGTAATATTTTCTTTTGCTTTTAATGCTTTCCTTCCAGTATTTTATCCATTCTTTTCTATATACATGTTTGAAGACTTGATATTATAACATATCATGTATGTTGTCTTAGATACTTTTTCCATAATCACATAATCTTTTATGCATTCTTTTATAAAGTGTTTCAATAATTTCATTTTAAATACTTCAAAAAGTACATCATAGGGATGTAGCTCAGTGGTAGAGCATACTTGCCTAGTTCAATCCCCACTACCACAATAAATAAATTATTAAAAAGAGAGAGACAAAGAGAAAGAAATCACATCATAAAATATTTCAAAGACATAAATTTTCCTTCCCTTACTATTGAAATATGACTGTCTCAGTTTTTGCTGTTCCTTAGTGTATGAATTTAAAGTGTGCATCATGATGTTTTAATGTACATGTAAGTAGTGAATAATTACCATCGTCACACAAATTAATGTATCCAACCTTTATTGTAGTTGCCATTTTCTTCTTTTTTGTTGTGAGAACACACAAAATCTAATTTCTTGGAAAATGTTCAGTTTTAGCTATAGTTACATTGTACAGAACCCTTATACCCAGTTGGTGGGAATAAATTAGTAAAGGAATTATGGAAAGCCCTGTGGAGGTTCCATAAAAAAATTTAAAATCCAGAAATCCTTATAGTACCCATCCAAAGGAATATGAAAGCAGTACCTTGAGATATCTACATTCACATGCTAATTTCAGGGCTATTCATAATATCTAAGACACAAACAATATAAGTGTCCATTGACAAGTGAATGTAAAAAGACTCCACTTTGGAGAGTCATACAGAATTTCATTTCATTATGGTAAGAAGATTCTTTGCTTTTTCCTTCAGCTCTGTCAAACTTTACAATAAAATTTACTTGTTTTACATTAAAGAAGAGCTATACATACTTAGCAAAAGATACGAGATAATAGATGAGATCTCCAAAACAGTAAATACACCAAGTTATGTGTGCATGTCTATTTGTATCACCTTGACTTTCACCAATAAAAGCCTAACAATTTATTTTTTTTATTTATTTTTTGCGGTACTGGGGATTGAACTCAGCAGCATTCTGCCTCTGTGCTATACCCCCAGTCCTATTTTTTATTCTTTATTTTGAAACAGGGTCTCACTAAGTTGCAGAGGGCCTCACTAGGTAGCTGAGGCTGGCCACAGACCTGAGTCCTCCGGTCTCAGCCCCCCAAATGCTGGGATTACAAGCATGCACCACTACACTCGGCTCAAGAATTTATTTTAGAGCAAGACTTTTATACAATTTTTAATAAGAAAAGGTTTTCCAAAGGGAAACAGAGTTTGGGTTATTTGTTAACCTATCAGCTTGTGAGTAGAATAGCAACATGTATATTTGGGTATGCTAAAATGAGAATATGCTCTTTCTGAACTTCAGTTGGGACTTAGAGGAGACAAACACCAAAAAGTATTATTACACTAAAATAAATATATAACATTAGCCAACACAAACATTGGCATAAACTCTCAATGAATTCTATTTTAATTTCCAGCTAATACTCTCAAACCATTTGAAATGATGATTTCAAGTCTTTCAAAACATGTTCAGTTATCTTCATTATAATTGAGCCCATTTAATTTAATGGGCCAAAAGAAAAAGCATTTCAACGTGAGCAGCGACATATTTTCTAATTTTCCAAGAAACATATTCTTTTTGCTTATGCCAGGTTTTTCTTACATCTAAAGTACACATTTCTATTTTTACCTGAAAAAAAAAGGCTTTTTCTGCGTGGTGGCACACACTTGTAATCCCAGCATTCGGGAGGCTGAGACCGGAGGATCCAGGTTCGCGGCCAGCCTCAGCTACCTAGTGAGGCACCCCGCAACTTAGTGAGACCCTGTTTCAAAATAAAGAATAAAAAATAGGGCTGGGGGTATAGCTTGGAGGTAGAATGCCCCTGAGTTCAAGCCCCAGTACCGCAAAAAAAAAAAAAAAAAAAAAGGCTCTCTCTGAATCCTTAGTAAGAACATTCTTTCACTTCACAACTGTAAGATATATCACCATATTCTAAATGTCTATGCCTCACCAGTCATTCTAACATTTTTCTCCATGATCATCTGTTTAATTTGTCTCCTAAATAAACTATACTAATTGAAAGAAGGAGATTTAGTTATCTCCATACTCCCTGTAGTCCCTAGCAGAGTGGCAGGTAGTATTGATTCCTCTCATTCTCTTTCTGTGTGAGTGTGTGTATGTGTGTATATATACTTTTTTGCCCTTTGGTAAGTGTCTTCAGGTTATACTAGCCTATTAATTAAAATTGATAAAATTTTAGAAGGAAACAAACATTAAAAGTAGAATCATAATCTCATGATTGTTCAGGGATAGCAATTGTGTAATTTCAATATGCATACATATGTATATGGCCCAGTCACAGAGGTTCTAAATGTATAGATTCATGGTGAAGTTTCAACAACTAAATTTAGTTTAATTCCAAAATGTATGATAATACACACTTCTTTTTGAGAATTGTGATCTTTGACCACCCTCTTCCCATCCATTTTATAAATAAAATTGAGAGAGATACATTTTCCCATGTCAAAGAGCTGAATGACAGAAGTAAGATAACAACTCAGGTATTATGTGACATATTTCACTGTTTTTTCCTTTATACTATTACTGGCTTCCATGTAAAGAAAAATAGCAGCACTTTGAAATTTCTTGTTTCTATTTTGCGTCTATCTTTGGGTTTTTACGCAGGCAATTTTTTTTTTCTCTTTTAATCTGCAGCATGTAAATTTGTAGGCTATCAAAAATCACCATTCAAGCACAACAGCTCTGTGGTAAGCTTTGATACTTCTGATTCAACTAGAGGGATTGTCGGGCTGTTTCCAATAAGATACAAGGTTATGCTAGCTAGTTTCATTCTGACTTAGAAGAAAATACAGAGCCAAGTAAGGTAACCTCATTGTTTCAGACTGAATATATTATGTCTTCCAAGTAGGTACCCAACCCATGGGAAAAGGAAAATATATTAAAATCCATAGCGCAGCTGAACTGAGTCCAATCTCATTAGATGTTGCCACCGTTGATAAATTTTTCTCATTGGTTAAAATTATTGAATATATAAATTATTCTATAAATCCATTTTTAGCAGAATCAGGGTAAGAATTGCTTAATTAATAATGATTTTAATGCATTTCAGTCATATACTGTGTCATTTAAAAATATTTGTAAATTATTTCTTTACTTGAAATAGCAAATCACAAGGAATAATTACTTTTACCTGTATATTATCAAATCTCTGAAGGCACATATTGTGACTATAATTTTTGAAGAATCAGATATATATAAACCTGCACTTGGCACATCTAGAGGTATCTTGAATGGAGAGATAGAATTCAGTTTGATGCACAGAACCAAAACAACTACCTTATATTTTCAAGGGAATCAAATTATTTTTATAAAATTAACAGAATATCTGGAAAGAGAGACCATTTCTAAATAGAAAAGTTGAAGGAATACAAAGTTCACATACAAAGTTAAATTCACCATGAATTCTTTAATACTTTTATCCAAAAATAGAAAGAAATATTAATTTCATTATTACTAAATTATTATTAAACATGGGGAAATCAATAATTTAAATCAAGCTGAGCTAATTGAGAGTGAATTATCATCATCCTCTGTGATAATATTGCTCATAAATTACCTCTGAAGTCTAAAGGATTAGTATGCATTTATTCTTATTAATTATGGCTCCATGGTAAACTGGATGAGATTTTAATATATTAGCATTCGTTAAGCTGAGAAGGCTGAGAGCCAGCAAGCCTATTTTGTCCTCTAATGAGAATAATTCTGTTAGAGTTAATTGCCATTATTATCATAAAATTGTGTAAATTCAGATTAACCTATATAATTAAAGTTAATATTTAAATAATGCATATTTTATTTTAGAATTAAGGGATATAGGTTTTGTTTCTACTCTTAATACACTTACTATAAGAAACTTTAACATGTACATATAATCATTTTATTTTGTACTCAGCATGCAAACTATACAGATAAAAGCCAACTTATGTAAGCTTATCTCAACTGCTCCTTAGTCTATGTCATTATATTAGTGCTGCTAAGTGCTGCTAAGTGAGGCAGGCACTTCTATACTTACTTGGCAATCTTCTACACTTATGGGTGTGGCCCCTTTAAAAGTCTGTGTTAATGTGCCTTCAAGGCTGATTTTCCTTTTTGTTTCAGTTAAGATTCCTTCAAGAAAATTACAAATAACTAGCCAAGTTCGTCCAGTTACTCTGCCTCATTCTTTTACATGACCTAGAATAACTTTTACTCATTATACCAAATTTGCTTATCTATCATCTATCTATCTATCTATCATCTATCTATCTACCTATCATCATCATCTATCTATATCATCTGTCACCTATCACACCTCTCTCTCTCTCTCTCTCTCTTTTTCTTTCTTCTTTTTCCTTTCTTTCCTTGTGTGTTACTGGGAATTGAACCCAGGAGCATTCTACCTCTGACCTATATCCCTAGTCCTGTTGTATTTTTTATTTTGAAACAGGTTCTCACTAAGTTGTAGAGGGCCTCTCTAAGTTGCTGAGGCTGGCTGCTAACTTCTGATCCTCCTGCCTCAGCCTCCCAAGCACTGGGATTACATGCTTGGGCTACCAAGACCAGCTCCTCTCTTCACATGTAACTTAGCCTTAAACTGAGCATGCTCCAGAGTATGTTCAGAAATGTGCCATCTTCTACATGTTCTTTCCTATGTGATCATGTGTTAGTTCCTTAATAAAATCCTTAAGATTCTTTTGTTCAGGCAGAATCTTGTTTTGCAAAAATGCCCAGTGCTCTTCTTACCTGCTGCATGTAATAAATCTTTCTCCACTCTTTTATCTCCTAGCTGTACTTTTTTGGCTTTGCATTCACCAAGCTGTGAGCCCATATATTCAGTTACAAAATATCCTAAAGATAATGAGTTTTTAGCCTGTGTGCTATTTTGGCCCCCTCGTCTATTCCCTGCTGAATTTTCAGTTCATATCAAAACAGTCTATTTGTGCAAACTCTCCCCACTAACATTGTAATTAGATCCTAATTCCTAGAAGTTGGAGTCTGAATCTCTGACTTGACAATCGGATAACCATGCCTTCAACCATGAGGTAGGCTAACAAGACAGGTACGAACTGAAAACATTGTGCTTTATGAGAATGCTTTAATTATGTTAATGCAATTATGTTATGACAGTTGTTGAAAAATGTCAAACACTAAAGGGGGGGGAATAAGTGAAAAAGAAAAGAAAAGAAAGAGAAATATCTTCCCAAATTTTCTACTAAGGGAAGTCACCTATAATATCTATAACATATGCTATGCCTAATTTCAAAAATCCATTGATGATATAGCTCTTTATCAATTTATTTTTGCTATAAAAATGAATTGTGTAAAGATTATTTTAAAAGAATAGGATCATTTTCAAAGGTCCAAGTGTATAATATATCCATTTATTGTCTTAACTCCAATTTATAGGAGAAAAAATAACTAGAAGAATTGGAGAATTTTAAGTAACTTAAGTGCAAAAATGCACGACATTTTTTCTCATCAAAAAGCTCAGTAAATTTAGGAAAAATTATGAGAATAAATAAGGATTTCTTTTTTTAATTAATATTTTTTGATCTAAGAGAGATGAAGAGAGAACTTTTCTTTCCCCTCTTGAAATCTGCTGAAATAAAGAAATAATAGAAAATCTGGGTTCAGTGGTGCAGACCTGTAATCCTAGTACTTGAGGCCAGCATGTGGTAACATAGTGAGATACTGATTTAGAAAAAGAAAGAAAAGGGCTGGAGGTGTAACTCAGTAATAGAATACTCCTCAGCTCAATCCCCAGTGACACATACATACTTACATAGACACAGAGAAAGACAAAATACAAATAAGAGAAAAAGCATAACTGATAAATGTGAACATGTTCACGAAAGTCATACAAAATACCAACTCTAAAGAGGGCCACATGAGAGGGAGGTGTAAGACTATAGGCAATTTTAGAGATTTTTGTGTGTGTGTGTGTGTGTGTGTGTGTGTGTGTGTGTGTGTGTGTGTGTTGATGATTGAATCAAGGGCCTTGCATCTTCTAGGCAAATATTATATATCACTGAGTACATCCCCAGACCTGTAGGCACTTTTAGAGATGAAGTAAATAAATTTTAGGGGGAATTATTGAGCCTGGAGAACAGAAAATGCAGTGGAACAAATTTCCTCCATGCTCTGGGTTGTGGGGTCTGATTTTCAGTCTCTTCTGTGATCCGAATGTAATCTTTCTTAATGAAATCTCAGTATGAAGACTGAAGGCAGTGGCTCTTTGATGGAGCTGGTGCTTTCGGTTAATAAGGACATTTCAGAGAAAGCCCTTACCTGCATTTGGAGCTCCCCAGATGCTGTTTCTTGTCCAAAGCAATATAGTTTGGGGAATAGTTTTCGAGCCCCAATAATATACATTATGCTTTGAATTACAAAGAGATTTGTACACTTATAAATCCTCCCAAATATCCTATATTTTGCATCCTTTGTGTGCTTATATCATTTTTACTTCGTGAGAATTCTGTTGTTTAACAATTGTTCTCCAGAGGTGGGCATGGTGGCGCACGCTTGTAATCCCAGGACATTGGAGGCTGAGACCAGAGTATCGGGGTTCGCCGCCAGCCTCAGCTACTTAGTGAGGCCCTCTGCAACTTAGTGAGACTCTGTTTCACAATAAAAAAATAGGGCTGGGGGTGTGGCTTGGAGGCAGAATGCCCCTGGGTTCATCCCCCAGTGCCACAAAACAAAAACAATAGTTCTCCAAATTGCTATACTCAGTTTTGTTTTGGTTTTTTGTTGTTGTTGTTGTTGTTTGTTTGTTTTTGCGGTACTGGGGATTGACCTCAGGGACATTCTACCTTCGCGCTATAACCCCAGCCCTATTTTTTATTCTTTATTTTGAAACAGGATCTCACTAAGTTGCGCAGGGCCTCACTAGGTAGCTGAGGCTGGCCAGGGACCTGGGTCCTCTGGTCTCAGCCTCCCAAATGCTGGGATTACAAGCGTGGGCCACCACGCCCAGCTGGCCTCTGCATTTTTAAATTCCTTATTTTGCTACACCATTTGGTTGGATTTCTTTTTTTTTTTTCTTATAACATCTAAGAAATGCAGCATTCCATGTGAATGGCTTCCTGTTCAGTTCATTTACAATTTGATAGTAAAATAACCTTGAACCATAACTTATTTTCCTACAAATTTGAAAATAACATTATAATAAAACTTGTAGGGATAATTTGCATGGTAATAGGTCAGCAAAAAATTCTGAAACACCAAATTCTTCTACTGTAGTTCTCTTTCCAAAAGTCTTATCATAGTTATTATGACTCAAGAAAAAATAAATTCTTAATGCCTAACAGTTATGACCAAAAAAAACTATAATAAAAAACAAAAACATAAAGGTACTCTTTAGCAACAATTAGGATTTAGATGAATTGTTTCTTATTTCTAGCTCTATTAGTTAATATCTCTGATTACTGAATTAACTTAATCTTTTTATCCACTCCTCAGTTCTTATCTAGAACACAACAGACTCAATACATTTTGAATTGCATTCCATTCATACCCAAGTGATTTTGCTGAAAGCTGAGTGTTGGGGATAAAAAAAAAAAGTGGATAAAAGAGGCAAAATAAATATTAATAAAACTTTCCACTTTTATCCATTTTGTAGTTTAAATCCTATTATTTTATTTAAAGGAGAAAATAAAGTCTGGTAATAAATACAAAATGTAGTATTAATCTCAGCCTTATAACATAATTATGCTATATATGTTATTTTCTTTGTAATCTATACATAATACAATGTTAACAGGGGGAAAATATGGAATAGTTACTTATGTTCAGTTGATTACTCATTCATTTCTTTTATGCATAGACATTTTCTGGTTTACTGGCCTTAACTACATTATTCTTCTCTAATATGTAACATTTTTAGTAAATATTAGATTTGTATTGAATTATCTTTAATTGCATAGCTGCCTCAATGAGAAAGCTTCCAAGGTTGAATACCACATGTGCATTTTATGGTGCTCAAATCATGAACCACAGCTGGTCAAAAATAAAATGGAGAAAGGTCATGTATCCATGTCCACTGTGTGTATGTCAATATGAAACAAATAGTAAAAATCAACTTACATACTCTTGTACTAAAACTTGAGAATTATGTGTGAAAAAGATATTGTTGAAAAATATTGCAATGATTCATTTGCCTCTCTTACTACTTATTATTTCTGTATTATCAATAATAAGAAAAAATAGTTACCTTTAGTTGTAAAAGGATCAGGATACAGCTAATGAAACTTTATTAGTTCTAGTTAAGAATATTAAACAGGATTAGATTACCAAAATATATCCAGGAAGACATTTAATAGATGAATAGGCTAATACTTTCTTTTTGAGGGAGGTTAACATTACAGAAAAGCTCTTTTCAGTATGTTATTAATTACAAGAATAGTACAAAATTTTCATTCTTCCTGCACTCATTATCTTTGCCAATAAACATCACAGTCCCTTACCACTGAGATCAAGGTGACCTTTACTATTACTTGACAATGAACTAAACAGGCAACTGGCATTTTCTATGGGTGGGTTAGCTTGCATGCTAGGTTTTGCTCTCTTGAACTTCTGCCATCAACATGAAAGCATGCCCAGATCAATCTGCTAAAAGATGAAAGACATTTGTAACACAGCCAAATCACCAGTTTTCCCAGCCAAGACCAACCTAAATCTGCCAACACCTGACTGTTGTGAGCAAGCCTATAATATAAGGATGAGACTGCAATCAGTGAATGAGTAAGCTGAGATCAGAAAAACTGACCAGCTGATCATACTCTAAATTGTCAATGTGTAAAATAGTGGTTTATGTAAATACTGAGTATGTGAAGCAACAGATTTGGGGAAGGATAATCAGCACATAATTATTTGCATTTAAGAGCAAAGCTGTGAATAAAGTGAAATTTGGCAATTTTTTATGGACAAACAAAAAAAGAAATAAATCATCTAATAAAACACTGTGCAAAGAACCCAAATTGAAATTTCTCCGAATAAAATATACGGATGACTAATAAGTCAATTGCCAAGCTGCTAAATATCACCAGTAATTAAGAAACGATAGCCAGGCATGGTGGCTCATGCTTGTAATCCCAGCATTTGGGAGACTGAGACCTGAGGATCCAGGTTCACGGTCTCCCTCAGCTACTCAGTGAGGAACTCTGCAACTTAGTGAGACCCTGTTTCAAAAATAAAGAATAAAAAATAGGGCTGGTGGTATAGCTCGGAGGTAGAATGCCTCTGAGTTCAATCCCCAGTACCACACACAAAAAAAGATTAAAAACCATATTTATATATATGGATGTTATTAATTGCAAGAATAGTACAAATATATATATATATATATATATATATATATATATATATATATATATATATATATTTCACATCTGTTAGGAGATGGAAGGACCTCCCATGCTCTTGGATAGGCAGAATAAATATCATCAAAATGGCCATCCTCCCAAAACTGATCTACAAATTCAATGCAATACCCATGAAATTGCCAAGGACGCTCCTCACAGACATAGAAAAATCAGTCCTTAAATTCATCTGGAAAAACAAAAAGCCCAGGATAGCCAAAGTAGTTCTTAG